>VDFB02000017.1:117291735-117321991 GCA_007258455.2 Sequoia sempervirens | reverse complement strand
ATTATCAATCCTTAATAATGTAGCAAATAGACACAATGCACTAGGGTATGAAGAACCAAGGAGGCTTTGATATTGCATGGAATTTAACTCTACAAACAAATAGCAGTATTCCTATTCATACTTGACATACAAAAGCCTTGATATGTAATGTGAGAATTCAAAGCTATCAAAGTGAGGAGGCTAATACACAAAAGGTATGAATAACTTGATTGCACCAGTTGTTGTATTACTCGAGACTATCCCTACACACACAAGGGAAGTATTTGTCATGGCAATATTACAAGAACATCCAAACAAACATGGAATATGAAATCAATGATCAAAAAATAAACCAAAAGAAAATATCAAAATAGACAAACTTATTTGCCATATCACTTGCAAATGATGTTTGCAGTTTAGGGATGCTATTTGTTTATTATGCCTATTTTAGGAAAGATATATCCATTAATGATCATACTAGGATTTTGATGTTTTTGATGATGATACCAATAGATAAGGAAATTGATAATTAGGATTTTTTTTAGTCGATAATGATAAAGTTTTCACAATTCTTGCTTGAATGTTTCGGATTTTGATAACTGCTATGTCTAATTTGATTGTGTTGTCAAAGGATGAGGGTGATGATAGGTTTATTAGGGATGAATAGTTTATTACGAATAGGTGATGAATTTTTTTTTAATATTTTTTGAAAAAAAAATGTGCTTTTGAGATTGTTTTTATTGTTTGTTGGTACTTTGATGATATTTAAACCTAGTGAGGGGGACCTAGGGGGCCTGACTATTGCAAGGTGTGCACCCTTGGTCTCCTTATGTTGTGTAGTGAAACGCTCAGGTTCGCTATATGGCTTAATCGCCTCCTGTGGATTCATTAACTCTAGCGGTTGTATTGGGCATTAACAGGTCAATATTTAGGTAGATCTTTTGGTGCAATGGTAACTATCTATGCAACTGGTATCAGAGAAAGGTTCCTTGGAAGAAACTTAACCGCTTGAGGTAATTTAGATGGTGCATAGGAAGGAGACTCTCAAGTTTTATGCGACAAATTATGCATTTTAGAAAACTAGGATGGAAGGTTTTGTTGTTTCCCTAGGGTTTGGAGTTTGGAAGTCAATTAAAGATGGACATAACATGCCTAATAATGGTTTGAAAATTGATGATGAGATGAAGGTATATGAGAATAATGGAAAATCAAGGAATACTCTTTTGAGTGGTCTTTCCAATTCATAACTTGTGAAGCTTATGGGCTACAAATCTGGTAAAGAAATATGGAAGAAGCTGAAAAGTATCTATGAAGGAGATGATAAGGTCAAGCAAGAAAATATACAAAATTTGAATACTAAGTTTGAAACCCTAAGGATGTCAGAAGATAAATATATTGCAAGCTACATGCATAGAGTGGATGAATTGTCAATCCCATCAATGGCCTTGGTGGAAAATTAGAAGAAGATGAGGTGGTAAGGAAGGTATTAAGAACTCTTCCTAAATCTTATATTTCTAAAGTTTCTGCTATTGAGGAAGCTTAGGATTTAGATCATTATTTTAGAGATTAGTTGTTTGGTGCTTTAACTACTTTTGAATTGAGAAAGTTTGGTCAAAATGATTCAAGAAAAGACACTAATTTTAAAGATAACAAAATAGAGAAGGATGATGGATCAGATTTGGATGATCTCGATGAGATATAAGAAAAAAAATTTAGGGGATTGAAAAAGGGGACTAAAAAATACAGAGGTAAGTTATCTTTCAAATTTTTTAACTATGGAAAGATAGATCATTATGCTTCGGATGTCCAACCAAAGTTTCAAATGAAAAATACAAGGATAATAAAGGTAAATCTATAAAGATAAGTTATTATGTTAAAGAAGATGCTAGCATATTTGATGATGAATCTGACTACCCAGATGATGAAAATGATGAATGCTTGTTCATGGCTCTGAATGTTGGAAATAATTATACTAACTCTAAAATATGTATGAAGGAAATTATTCAAAAAATAGGTCACAACTTCAAAGGGACTATAGTGATTGATTTTCATGCTACAGACACTACTGAATTTGGCTCCATTTTTCGATGAGCATTCATCGGTGATTCGACAAATATTTGTCAGAAAAGTGACAAAATGAGGAAAACAATTTTGTTGCTATTTTTTCGTCGAAATTCCGACGACGCATTAAACGTCGAAATAACGGCGTAGATTCATCGACATCATAAAATGACTCAAATGTTCGTCAGAATATCGATGAAAACTTCGTATATCCACCGACGAATTACAACCAAAATGCAATTTCAATGGCTCTTCTGAAGCGTCAAAACAACAACAAAAGTTCATTGCCATTTTGACGAAATGGGCAAGGAGTTACGACGAAGCCTTCATCGCAGCTAAGCAACTTCGTCGGACCTTTTATGTGATTCATCAGTGGAGTTCATCTAAATTGCAACGAAATGGGAAAGGAGTTATGACGAAGCCTTCGTCGCAACTAAGCAACTTCGTCAGACCTTTTTTGTGATTCGTCAGTGTCCTTCGTTGAAATTGCGACGAAAGTGGCAAGGTGTTACAACGAAGCCTTCGTCAGACCTTTTCTGTGATTCATTAGTGGACTTCATCAAAATTGTGATGAATCAGGAAAGGAATAATGACAAAGCCTTTGTTGCAGCTATAGCAACTTCATCGAACCTTTTCAGTGATTCGTCGGTGGGTTTCATCTAAATTGCGACGAAACAATGCAATTTTTTTTTTTAAATATCCGTTGAAATGTACCATCGCGGAGACTCTTGGTGATGACCACTGAAGCCAACCCATCAGTGAGAGATCAATCATTGACACAAGATAGAAAACTCACTCCGATAGTCCATGTCTTGTTGATGACTTCTGTCAGCAAGACAGATCCAATGTCACACTGATTTAACCTCTTCAAGAGTTTTGAACACTACTGGTTATCAGCAAAACATTCTGAGGGTCTCGCCGATTAAACAAGTGTCTAAGAGAAAGTAAACGAATGGAACCTATTAATTTTCTTATTTTGGGGTTCTTTAAATCATATAATAGATACCAAGTCAAATAATATGAAAAAGACTTACTTCCATACAAATTAAATGATTATTCCCACAATGGAAATTGTCTAATTACAACAACAATTCCATGAAAGGTTATCCATGCTTCATAAGAGATGACTGATCATACATACAGACTACAAGATGCATAGAAAAAGCATTACGCTTGAGAACAACCAAGGGATAACTAGGGAAGGAGTTAAGAAACGTCTGGATTGAAGAGAAAATGTGTAGGGAAAATGTTGAGCAGTGTCAAGAGAACAGAGCTTGTAGAACATGTTCTTGACCTAATCAAGCTCTTAAACAATTTAAACAAAATTAAAATACTAACACATACATGAGACATGTAATGAACTTCCAATATCTGCTATCTTTTTTTCTTGTATTGAAAATAGTTTAAGGTCCATTACATATCATGAAAATTCCTATCCAGCATTAGGATCAGTACAACATCAAAGAATTTCCATAACAGGAAATATATCGTATCAATACTTTACACAGCAAGAAAGAAACCAAAAAGCACCAATTTTTTTCAAAACCAGCATAGACAATACAAATTTTTGTTAATAGCACCACAAGTTTCTACTATTCAAATCAACGTAAACAATACATAGTGCTGATTACATTCTCCTCATTGCTAACTTCTTCAATATCAAGGTTCGCCATTGTTTCTCCTTGGGGGTCCAACTGCTGGGGGCCGCACTATCTTTCTGAGCTTGCAGCTTCATCAATTGCTCTTTGGAGCTCATCAAATGTCTACTGGAATAGCACAGTCTCTTCCAAGCTCAACCTACAGGTGGTTCCACTTCTCAGATACTCTGTGGTATTGTTAGCAACACCTTCAATTATTGACTTCAAGAAATTCTCCATTGAGATCTCCACAAGAGTTGAAACCTGCAGAGCAACAAAGTAGAAAGTGAGTCTCTTACAGGACTCAATAAGTACCCTCTTGATACCCTTAAATTTATCATCATTTCTCACCTTCCACAAATGCCACATGATCTCATTGGATAAAAAATACCAAAATAGCTTACAATCAAACTTGAGCTTGAAATTACAAAATAGAATATCATGCCAATTAATTTTACCACTGCTATTCCAGACCTTCAGCTTATGGCAGAATAAGTAGCAAATTTCCTAAGCATAAAAACATTCAAAAAGAATATGTTTGATAGTTTCCAGAGTCCTACAGATACTACAGATTTCAACACTTTCATGGTTAGATTTATAGGGATCTATCTTTTTCATTAATGCAAAGGTAGGTAAAGGAGAAATAATTATAATTGTAACACTATTCATAGTCCAGTAAATTATGTTCGTAATTTGTGTTCAATGGACCTCAGTTTTATCATTATACTGCCCATCTAATACCATATTTTAATCCAGGGTTCAACTATCTCGGATCTAAAGAAGCACCTTCAATTAACCATTTAAAGTACTATAAAATAAGGTAAGACTTTTACTTGAGAAAGATTGGGTACACTTGTAGGATTAAAGTTCTCACAATCATCAGGATTTATTGGCACACAGACACAACTTGCAACATATGAAGTAATGGATAACTACAAGTTAGGGAAATAGTCCTTAATATGTGAGTGGTTTGCAAATTGATTGGTAGAAAATAAGGTTACAAACAGATTTACATGAAAAATTATGAGGACAATCTACTGTAATCATCAAAATAGATGAAAAGTGCAAAGGAAAGATCCAAGCTACATCTCTAGAGCCTAAAAAAACATATGCAAGAAACATAAAAAAAAGAACAAACCAGTTTTTGGATGAATACAAAATGGTGCCTTCAACAAGTGATTCATATGCTTTCACACCTGACACAGGACATTAAAAAGATTTTAGTCTTCCTCTGTGAAATTAACTACTTACAGAATAAACCCATAAACAAATATTATATACCTCCATGTCTAGCCGAGGGTAGGTATAAGAGAAAAAAAATTCTTCAATGCAATGCCGAAAAATATCAATGTGTGTGTAGGTTTGTATTACTCAAAATATCATTTCACTACCTAAGGAAAAATACCAAAGTGATGTTTTAAATTTTAATCTTCACATAGGCTCCCTTATTGCTACACATGCATATACAAGCATTATTTGAGCTCTAAACTATTCAAATATTAAGGATTTAATTAGCTATAAGATGGAAAGTTGTTGTTTAGACATAATCCATCATCTTTTACATATCTTTATTCACTCCTAGCACTTCAGATAAATTTGTGTAAATGAGAGAAATGTGAATTTTTATGAAAAAAATTCTTAAAAGGAGGGGGAGAGCAAAGGGTAGGGGGCAAGAGAATGCTTGAATGTATAGCAAAGTATAACATATTGATCATTATAACAATGAAATGAATCTTAAGTTTGAAGCATTAATATCATTTACAAAATTTATGATCAAGAATGAATGTAAGTAGAGAAAATTTTGCATACCTGTAGATGGTACAAAATTTCATGGTTAAGTCAAAGCCTCACATCAACATTAAGATCCAAATATCCATGTATCTATCTCAATCGATCCTTTAAACCCTTTAGAGCTGTCAATTTTTCCACTAACCTGTTATGCACAAAAGTCAAATTTTAGAGTTATGTCACCACTAAAAACAGAAGAAACAGATCTTTGAAACCAAATCCACACACAACACAATGCGGTATTCATACAAATCCATACAAACAAACTAAACTCAGAACATTGGAATGGAAACAACTTCAAATTATGATGCAGAGCATGAATTTAGGGTATAAAGAATCATTTTTCTGCCACCATAGTGAAAAGTTAGCACTTTCTTTCATCTTTGCATATTGGTTTGATGCTTCAAATGATGCATTTCTTATATTGAAAAGTGCATTACCTTATTGATCTTCTCTTTGTTTCGAGAATAGTTTAATATTCTCTACTTAACAGGGCCAACCACGTGACGGTAGAAGCTCATTTGGCCCCTCCCCCCCTCTCACATCACTCTCAATTCCTCATACCCAATCATATAACATTAATCATTCATTCATCCATTAATAACATATAACACTCATTCATTAACATATAACATTCATTAATTAACATATTCACTTTCATTCATTAACATATAATATTCATTCTTTCAGTTTTTACATATTATCAAAAATATGGTTGTCAGATATGATTACAATCACTTTTTTTTGTTTCTTTTTTAAAGCTAAAAAAATCTGAAGTGGAGTATCATTTTCTAAATCATTTTTCCCCCCTTTAGTTGTTCTGCCCTCTGCTTGTGATCTTAATGTACGCCTAGTCGTCTACTCACGACATGGACGCCGCTGCAAGGGGGGGTCTACTGCAATAACAAAGAAATGTTAAACTGGTATGTTTTATTATTATTGTTACAAGTATTTCATTAATTAAAAGAACATTAGAGTGGTTCTCTTTACCTGATGGGTCCACATCATGTTCCTGAACTTCTATTATAGACTCATGCTCAACATGTTGAACACCCTCCAAAATCCTGATCTGCAGTTGAAACACGAAAGGTTACATTAATTAATACACCAATTGAAATTAAATATGTCTAAAAGAACATGAGAGTGGTCCTCTTTACCTGATGGGGCCACATCATGTTCTTGATCATGCTCAACAAGTTGATCATGCTCTACATGCTCTAAAGTTGAAACATGAAAGGTTACATTAATTAATACACCAATTGCAATTAAATATGTTTATAAGAACTTTAGAGTGGTCCTCTTTACCTGATGGGGTCACATCATGTTCCTGATCTTCTCTAGCCTGATCATGCTCAACATGTTGATCACGCTCTACATGCTCTAAAGTACTGGGATGCACACCATGACCTTCATCTGTAGGTTGTGTTCCACCCTCACCAGGTTGCATTCCAATGTCATGTGTAGTATTTGTTACCCATTTTTCATCTATGGGCTCAATCAGGTAGGGTAACCCATGTTTTCAGGGGTTCTCAAAGACCAAATGGAGGAACACTTGCATCAAGATCACTTTTTCTAACTTGTTTGCTTCTTGTGTAGATGCAGGGGAAAATGATGTTATAATTCAGCACGTGGATTAAATGTGGCTCCCAAGAGGGTTGAGCCCAGCGTGTAGGTCTTTAGTTTGGGGGTGGGTTTTCTTTTATTTTTTTCCTTGTCTTTCCCTCTTTCCTTTTTGCTTTCTTCTTTCCTTTTTCCTTGTTCTGCCGAGGGCGGAACCAGGTCTGGATCCAAACTTGGAACTTTTTTGAAGTTCCAGATTTAGTTCTGATCCCGGTTCCGTCGGGCTTGTTCATTTGTCTTCCATTCTTTCTCTTTTCTGTGGTCGGGGTTGTTTCCTTCCCTTATGTTTCTTCTTTTTTCCGTCCCCTTTCCCATCGTCCTTGTGTATCATCGGAGGCAGGTTCGAGTCGGAATCCAAACTTGAAACTTGGTGAAAGTTTCAGGTTTGTTTCCGCCCCCACCCCCGCTTTGTTTTACCTAGGATTGGATTTAGTTTTGATCCCGCCGTTCTTTCTTTTGCCTTGTGCATTTTCTTTCCTTCTCTGGCAGGCCCAGAACCGGGTCGGAACCTGAACTTGGAAATTTTCCAAGGTTCTGGTTCCTGTTTTGTTTTGGTTCCAATTCCAGTTCCGCTCTTTCTTTGTTTTTCCTGTTTCGTTCCAGTTCCGATCCCGGTTCCACCGGGATTCGTCTATCTTTGCTTCCGCTCCCTTTCCTCCCTTTTCCCATTTCCAATTTCGTCTTGGCCCCGCCCCCGCCAGTTTTTGAAAAATCTCAATGAGAAGGAGTGCCTTCGCCAGGAGATGAGGATATCGACGTGAGGTCTTGTCGACCGTCATGTGTCTTGCCGATGGCTTTTTGTGAGATCGATATAACTTCATCCGCCCACTATTACTTCTCCCCGACAGGCCAATGTCTCACCGACAACAAAAGGTTTTCGCCAAGAGTCTTCCCGAAATGAAGAGTTCGCCGAAGGAAAGGGTATTCTATAAGATGTCTCGACGAAGTGAGGTGGTCTCAGCGATGGAAGCAGGAATCGATATGAAGAAAAGAGCTCGCTATGAGGTCCCGCCGAAAGAGGGAGTCTTGCCGATAGCGATCACCTTGCCCACAGAAATGAACATCGGTCTAACTTTCGCATCTCGGTGAGAAGTCCTGCCGACAGTCCTAAGTTACGCCGATAGCTACTGTATGACGTGCTCACATCAAGGAAACACGATTCACCTCTCGCCGACATGTGATCCTTCTGCAGGGAAACCCTTGAGCTTCAAGAATATGCATAGTTGGGGTGTCGGCTCAAGAAGTAATGGCGCTGAATCGAAGAGGTAAATCTGGTGTTATCCCTCGGAGATGGTCGGCCAAAAGAGGTCGTGAGTCACGACGACAGCTGGAGATGACGGCTGGAGGAGCAAGGGGACATTAATGACCATGTCGTAGAGCATTCAAGGCAACTCTGACGAACTCTTAATGGCAGACTCAATGGGCTGCAAGTTAATAGCAACGATTGTAAAAGATCTGGAGGCCATGCCCAAGGACGAGCTTTCACTGACATGAGCAGGGGATGCGCATTGAATGCTTCATTGACTTCGTTCCAAGGCACTTCTAGGGCCGATGTGTCCAGGCGCCGACTCATTTTTGAAAACCCTAATGCAAGGGCCGACACCCCTGGGTTGTATATATGGCATTTTTTCCTTTTTGTAAAGCAGTTCTTAGTTAGGAGACTGCTGAAAGAGCATTATTCAGACTTTGTAACTCATTTCTTCATGAATACTACAGATCTGTAACACAGACACTCCTTATTTTCTCAATAGAAAGTTATTTCCTTCATAGATTTTATTTGTTGTTTCAGTGACTGGTTGTGAGTTGCATGATTAAATTATGTGTGATCCTTTATTTGATCAGATTCCTTCAGTACTGGATGCCAAGGATATTATGTCACAAAGTTGATTTATGTTAGTGATCTCTTTCTTTTGTGTTTATATCTATGAAAACATCTTGTTTTCCTTGTGTTAAGCATTAGAACAGTTGGAGCCTTACATAGACTCATTTTTGTAAACATAAATCTCTGTATTGTGAGATTGTTTAGCTCTATTGAGATTTTTTGTGAGTTTTCTGCAGTATTGTCATGTTATGATCTTTGGTGTATCACCTGTTAGTGATAGGTTTTTGGATTCAAGTATATCCTTCTTACTCTTTCCCTTATCATTCTTTAGTTTTTCTCAAAGTATCTTAAGGGGAACCAACCCATAATCTGGAGGTCCACTTCATTCCTAGGTCACCCACAATCTCGAAATGTTCCCATGTGTCAATAGGTTGCTATAGTTGATAGCTTAGCAAGGGTGAAAACTTTATTTTGACAACAGTTTCTAGCATGCCCGGTGGAACTGAAATTATATTGAATTGCTGGTTTGGTATGCAACCAGTGAATTCCAGACTTTATAGAAGTTATTTGGCATACTTGGTGACTCCATAAAGAGGAAGAACTCCAGAAAATCAACGCCTTCTATAGTTTATGAGAAGAGTTTTGACAAGAAGTAGCTCAGGTCCCTTCGAATATTTGCAGCTGTCACCACCAAGAAGACGAGGTAGAGCAACAGAAAAGCAAGGAACCATAGTTATCTATTCTAGAAGAAATCAATCTACCCCTCCATCCATGGGATCTCATTTTGCTGCACCAGTAAATCCACCTCTAATGGCTGCTCCAAGAAATCAGCCATTTGTTGCTTTTAACCAAGGCAGCCCATTGAATCTGACTCAGCATGATGACATTCCTGTCGCTGCCTTAAGAGGTTTGCCATTTTTTTTGGGGAGGATCATACCACCCCAATAGAGCATATACAAGATGTTGCCAACCTGTGTGTTGTTCACCATGTGACTGAAGAAAATGTTGCACTCAGATTACTAGCGGCATCCTTCAAAGAAAAGGCCTTACAATGGTTTAGAGGCCTGCCTATCAACTCTATAGCCACATGGGATGAGTTAGGAAACAAGTTGTGCAAGTTTTTTGAAGATAAAATAGACCACTTGTCCTTGGTGGAGCAGTTGTCTACAATCAAAAGGGCTCCACATGAGGATATGTTAGATTTCAATCACCGTTTCCAAAGCACATGGGATAGAATCCCACAAACGGTAAGACCTACTGCCAATCATGCATTTTTATACTATTTAAGAGCTTTAAATAGTGATATTTCTGTAATGATTCAATCAATGGGAGGTGATACACTTCCTGCAGCATATAGTGTAGCTGTTAGAGATGAAAATAGCCTTATACAGGCTGGTAGAATTGCCCCAAGACCACCTATGCCAATATTTCCTACTCTTCAGCCTCTGACTCCTATGCAAGTCCCTCCTTTGGCTGTTATTCCAAGTGCACCAGCACTGCCATCATCTGATACCCAACCCAACGGTCAAGTAAATTCATTTCTAGTTCAGTCTAACGAGCTGCAAGAGATTAGAGGCCTTCTAACTACCTTTGGCAACAAGATGGTTAGTTTAAGAAAATAGAAAAATCAAGGTTTTAAGCCATATCAACCCTCATTCCAGTCTAATTACCGGCAAAATTAGGCCAATAGACCATCTTATCAGCCTTATAATCAAGGGAAAAAGTTTTCTCCTAATCCAAGGACACATCAAGCTTATGACTCCAACACTGCAAGCCTTTCCAAAGAGCTTGCACCTGTCCAGAACAACTTGGTTCAAGATTACGAGTGGCACTTTTCGTGTAATCAACCCCACAATCAGGGTACCTGGGTAAACAGGATGCTTAACCAAGCCTTGTTGGTTCAGAATAGTAATGTGCCTGTAACAACTAAAGTGCAGCAACAAGAGCAATAGACACATGAGTCTACATTCCTAAACTGGCAAGGAGAAGAATTTTATGGAGTGGTCCACGTTGATTCTTCAATTGCAGACAATACACGCAGTAAGAAGAGGGCAATAGATGAGGGACATCGACCTAATACAGTTCAGACTCAGTCGAAACAAGGGTCGGACCAAAATTAAAGTGCTCATGACTCATCAAAAGCTAACCAGATCTAGATACTACCAAGAGGTCAGCCTTTGGTAGTCAACCAACAATCTGATTTATTAGCCCAGGCCCCTTCAATTAAAGGTAACATTATTCCCCCTAAAATTCAGGTTAAACCTACTACATCTTTCAATATATTGGAGCATATGAAGAAAATTAATGTACCCATGTCAATATGGGATTCTTTGAGTATTCCAGGTCAAAAGGACCTGCTCCAATCCGCCTTATCAGGTTTAACTGTCTCAGACGAGCCTAGTGTAGAAAAGGAGAAAGTTGTGTTGGCTAATACTACCGTTGGTAACAAAGAACAACAAGCTGCTAAGGCCAAGCCACCTCCTTTTTATTTATCATTAATCATAGGAGATCATCTAGTTCAAAATTGTATGATTGACTCAGGGGCTAGTAGTTCATTTATGCCCAAACAAATTGCCGATAAGTTGGGAATTGAGTATGAGCCACTAGAAAAGGGGGCAGTGCAATTTGATGGTACTGTTGTGAACACAGTAGAGGTCATTAAAAATTTGAGCTTAACTCTACACGCCTGTCCCAATTTTGCAATGCCACAAGATATATATTTTATTGAGTTGCCTCCATACTTTTCCCTTTGTTTATCTAGGGATTTTATGGCCAAGATAGGTGGTTACCTATCCTCTGATTGGTCTCACATGCTATTCAGAACTAGATATGGCACTAGAGCTACTATTAAATTAGAACCCATAGCCAAGGTTCATGTTGAGCCTTACAATCTGTCCCCTATCAATGCCAACTTTGTTACGAATGAACAAGTGGAGCAACCTGTTGTTCAAAAGGCTGAAATTCAAATGGGAAGATCATCAGATGTTCTTCCTAAGGAATGGGCACCTCAAGCTCATGAGATGGATACGGGTAAGTAGTTGGAAGAGGTTGACATCAGTGTTTATATGATGCATGAGACTCACTCTTTTGTGCCCAATGTTGAAAAGAGTAAGGAACAACATAGTGAACAACATGAAAATGATTTATGGGAGCTATATTTTGATGGCTCAAGGAGTAAAGTAGGTACTAGTAGTGGATGTATGTTGGTATCGCCAGAAGAACAGGAGTACTATCAAGCTTTCAGATTCTGTTTTAGCTACTCTAGCAATGCTGCTGAATATTAAGCTCTAGTCCAAGGTCTGGAGTGGGCGAGACAGAGAGGTATCAGTTGTTTAAAATTTTATGGTGGTGACAGCGAGTTGGTTGTCAATCAGGTGAGAAAGCTTAATGTTGTTAAAAATGATATGCTCAGATCTTACAGAAATAGGGTTTGGGACCTCTTAGAGGGATTTGAGGCCTTTAATTTGATTTTCATTCCTAGAGCTCAAAATAAACATGCTGATAGATTAGCTGCTATAGGAGTTGAACACGATATCCCAAAGGAGATTTACAGTGATAAAACTAATCAGCATATTAAGATTGTGGTTAGGCCTGTTGTTCCTAATAACAATATGCACTGGAAATTCTTTGATAGCAACCAATAGATTGTCAGCTTTTTAAGAGAAGAAGCCGAGTTCTCACATACCAATCAGGAAAAGTTACAATTCCAGTACAGTGACCAGATTATTCAGCTAAAAAACAACAAGTTGCCTAAAGGTCTGGTCACTTTAGAATCTATTTTTAATACTAATGATGAAGCTAGAAAGCCCAAGGGGGTTATTCAAGTTCAGCAAGATCACTACGAAGAAGTTGTAGTCTTTAAAGAAAAGCTTCTCAAGTTAGGCAAGGTATGTACAACTGAAGAGAAGCATCTTTTTATTTAGCTTTGTCAAGAATTTAATGATATCTTTGCCTGGAAATATAGTGATTTAAGGGGTTTTAATCCCCAGATTGCTCAACATACTATTGAACTTGAGCCTAATGTCAAACCTGTTAGGAAAAAGTAGAGGCCCTTGAATCCTAAGTTAGAACCTTTGATGAAAAAGGAACTAGATAAGTTGATTGAAAGCAGCATCATTTTTCCCATCAAGCATACCTCATGGGTTTCAAACCTAGTACCAGTAAGAAAGAAAAACGGTGAAATAAGACTCTGTGTAGATTTCCATGATTTGAATAGGGCCTCCTTAAAAGACCGTCATCCTCTGCCTTCTATGGAGCAGATACTTCAGGTAGTCTAGGGGTTTGAAAGGTTTTCCTTATTAGATGGCTATTATGGTTACAACCAGATATTGGTGAAGAGGGAAGGTCAGTACAAAACAACCTTCACCACAAAATGGGGAACCATGGCCTATCTGAAAATGCCCTTTGGTTTATCTAACGCCGGGGCAACCTTTCAAAAGGAAATGGATATGGCCTTTCAGGGTCTAATGTACAAGATAGTCTTAGTCTATCTTGATGATATCATGGTTTTTTCCAAAGAGGTTAAAGATCATCTGAGTCATTTGAGGTAGATTTTTGAAAAGTGCAGGGAATTTGGGATATCACTTAATCCCAAAAAATGTGTGTTTGTTGTTCATGAAGGAAGATTGCTAGGTTATGTGGTATCTAAATAGGGTATTACTATTGACCCTGAAAGAATAAGTGCCATCTTAGCTCTTCCTTTACCAGCGCATAAAAAGGGTTTACAGAGTTTTATTGGTAGGATTAACTTCGTTAGGAGGTTTATCCCTGACATTGCTGATTTATTAAGTCCACTGACTCACATGCTGAGAAAGAGTGTACCTTTCAGCTGGACTAAGGATGGGAAAAGAAGTTTTGAACTTATAAAAGAGGCATTGGAAACCGCACCTACACTTCTCAATCCTAACTTTTCTAAAGATTTCATTTTATATGCCTATGGAATTATTGATTCACTTTCAGCCATACTTGTGTAGTAAAATGATGAAGGATCTGAACAGCCCCTGGCGTTCTTCAGTCAGGGACTCAAAGATTACGAGTTAAAGTACACCTTTGTAGAGAGGCATGTTCTTGTTGTCATAAGAAGCTTGAAGAATTTTAGGCACATGCTTTCCAATAACAAGATTATACTGATGGTTGCTCATCCCAGTGTGAAGGAGTTTTTATTGAACAAAGATTTGAGTGATAGAAGAGCTAGTTGGGTCACTAAGGTGATGGAGTATGACCTTGAAATAAAGGTTACCAAACTAATAAGAGGGAGAGGTCTTTGCAAATAGCTTACTGAGGACAGCAGCAGCAATATAAAGGAAGAGGAAATTTTTGTTTTAGCACTCCAAGATGGACAACAAACTGCTATACCTACTCCTCTTGGTTGGATTACAGAAATGACACATTTTTTATTGACTGGTGAGTGCCCTCTCGATCTGACTAGTTCTAAAAGAAGGTATTATCGACTGCAATCCATACCTTATGTTCTTTTAAATGGTTTCTTTTTAGAAGAGACTTCCATGGTGTCCTGTTAAGGTGTATTGAAGCTAATCAGGTTGATAGAGTATTGCATGAATTTCATCAAGGATCAGCTGGTGAACACTTTTCTCTGAGAGCCACAGCTCTTAAAATAATGAAAGGAGTCTATTACTGGCCTACCTTATTTAAAGATGCTCATGCATGGGTAAGAAGGTGCAAAGAGTGTGCTATGTCTGCTGGAAAAGAGAAGCTAGCAGCCCTCCTGCTGCAACCGATTCAAGTTGATCAACCCTTCATGAAGTGGGGTTTGGATTTCATTGGGGTTATAAACCCGCCATCAAGTGCAGGCCACAAATGGATACTCACAACCACTGATTATTTTTCAAAATGGACTGATGCTGTGGCACTCAAAGAAGCTAATGAATCTGTTGTCCTAAATTTTTACGAAGAGCTAGTTACCAGATTTGGTATCCCAGATTCTATTGTGTCAGACAATGCTCTTGCTTTTGTGAGTGTTAAAATTTTTCACTGGACTGTCAAAAATGGTATATATCTGAGCACATCCTCTAATTATTATCCACAGGGAAATGGACAGGCTGAGTCCACTAACAAGAACCTCCTAAGGATCATTAAGAGAACTATGGAGGACAATCAAAAGGCCTGGCACACCAAGCTAAAATCAGCCTTGTGGGCTGATAGAATTACGTCAAAAAGGTCTACAGGAATTTCTCCATACATGTTAGTGTATGGAAAAGAAGCAAGACTAACCATTTCAGTTGAACTCCCAGCCCTCGATCTGGTAAACCAACTTGATACGATTGAGGAGGAGCCTATGACAACAAGGTTGGCTCAGTTGATTGAGCTTGAAGAACTCAGAGCTAAAGCAGTGAAAAGAATTGAGCAATATTAGGTTTAAGTGAAAAGGTCGTTCGATAAAAGGGCATCTCCCAGAGTGTTACAAGAAGGTGACATAGTGTTGAAATGGGATGAATTTAAAAGTAGGCCTGGAAGACACTCCAAATTTGATGCACTTTGGACTGGGCCATATATCATTACTGAGGAGAGGCTGCATAATGCTTTCCAGCTATCTAGGTTAGATGGTATAGTGGAACCAATCCCAGTGAATGGTATTCACCTCAAACATTGTTTATGAGGTATGGACCTAAATTTGTACATAACTATTAAAGCTCCTTAGCTTAATTGTTGTTTCATTCCCTAAGTGTTGTCCCAGCACGGTAAATAGTTTCACTTTAGTTTTTTTCTATCTTCAATAAATTTTTGGTGGCTTGCTATGTTCTATGAGTCTCAAGTGAATTACAGCCATGCACAAGGCTGCTCCAAGTCTGTTTCTAAAATTTCCCATGACTCCATGCCCAACGGATAGGCCTAGGCTACTGGTTTCCATGTTTAGTAGGCAAACATCTAGTAAAGGTCACCAGAAATGCTACCCATTTTTCACCTATGGGCTCAATCAGGCAGGGTAACCCATGTTTTCAGGGGTTCTCAAAGACCAAATGGAGGAACACTTGCATCAGGATCACTTTTTCTAACTTGTTTGCTTCTTGTGTAGATGCAGGGGAAAATGATGTTATAATTCGGCACGTGGATTAAATATGGCTCCCAAGAGGGTTGAGCCCAGCGTGCAGGTCTTTAGTTTGGGGGTGGGTTTTCTTTTATTTTTGCCTTGTCTTTCCCTCTTTCCTTTTTGCTTTCTTCTTACCTTTTTCCTTGTTCTGTCGGGGGCAGAACCGGGTCTGGATCTGAACTTGGAACTTTTTCGAAGTTCTGGATTTAGTTCCAATCCCGGTTCCACCGAGCTTGTTCATCTGTCTTCCCTTCTTTCTCTTTTCTGTGGTCGGGGTTCTTTCCTTCCCTTCTATTTCTTCTTTTTTCTGTCCCCTTTCCCATCGTCCTTGTGTATCATTGGAGGCGGGCTCGGGTCGGAATCCGAACTTGAAACTTGGTGAAAGTTTCAGTTTCGGGTTTGTTTCTGCCCCCGCCCCCGCTCTGTTTTACCCGGGATCGGATTTAGTTCCGATCCCGCCTTTCTTTCTTTTGCCTTGTGTGTTTTCTTTCCTTCTCTGGCAGGCCCAGAATCGGGTCGGAACCTAAACTTGGAACTTTTCCAAGGTTCTGGTTCCTGTTCAGTTCCAGTTTCGTTCTTTCTTTGTTTTTCCTGTTCCATTCCGGTTCCGATTCCGCCGAGATTTGTCTGTCTTTGCTTCTGCTCCCTTTCCTCCCTTTTCCCGTTTCCAGTTTCGTCTTGGCCCCGCCCCCACCAGTTTTTGAAAAATCTCAGTGAGAAGGAGTGCCTTCGCCAGGAGATGAGGATATCGACGTGAGGTCTTGCCGACCATCGTGTGTCTTGTCAATGGCTTTTTGTGAGATCGATATAACTTCATCCGCCTGCTATGACTTCTCCCCGACAGGACAATGTCTTGCCGACAACAAAGGGTTTTCGCCAAGAGTCTTCCTGAAATGAAGAGTTCGCCGAAGGAAAGGGTATTCTATAAGATGTCTCGGCGAAGTGAGGTGGTCTCAGCGATGGAAGTAGGAATCGATATGAAGAAAAGAGCTCGCTATGAGGTCCTGTCGAAAGAGGGAGTCTTGCCGATAGCGATCACCTTGCCCATGGAAATGAACATTAGTCTAACTTCCGCAGCTCGGTGAGAAGTCTCGCCGACAGTCCTAAGTTACGCCGATAGCTACTGTATGACGTGATCGCATCAAGGAAACGTGATTCACCTCTTGCCGACATGCGATCCTTCTGCAAGGAAACCCTTGACCTTCAAGAATATGCACAGCTGGGGTGTCGGCTTGGGAAGTAATGGCGCTGAATCGAAGAGGTAAATCTAGTGTTATCCCTCAGAGATGGTCATCCAAAAGAGGCTGTGAGTCACGACGACAGTTGGAGATGACGGTTGGAGGAGCGAGGGGACATTAATGACCATGTCGTAGAGCATTCAAGGCAACTCTGACGAACTCTTAATCTCAGACTCAATGGGCTGCAAGTCAATAGTGACAGTTGTAAAAGATCTGGAGGCCATGCCTAGGGATGAGCTTTCACCGACATGAGCAAGGGATGCGTATTGAATGCTTCATCGACTTCATTCCAAGAAACTTCTAGGGCCGACGTGTCCAGGCGCCGACTCATTTTTGAAAACCCTAATGCAAGGGCCGACACCCCTGGGTTGTATATATGGCATTTTTTCCTTTTTGTAAAGCAGTTCTTAGTTAGGAGACTGCTAAAAGAGCATTATTCAGACTTTGTAACTCATTTTTTCATGAATACTATAGATTTGTAACACATACACTCCTTATTTTCTCAATAGAAAGTTATTTCCTTCACAGATTTTCTTTGTTGTTTCAGTGACTGGTTGTGAGTTGCATGATTAAATTATGTGTGATCCTTTATTTGATCAGATTCCTTCAGTGCTGGATGCCAAGGATATTATGTCACAAAGTTGGTTTATGTTAGTGATCTCTTTCTTTTGTGTTTAGATATGTGAAAACATCTTGTTTTCCTTGTGTTAAGCATTAGAACAGTCGAAGCCTTACATAGACTCATTTTTGTAAACATAAATCTCTGTATTGTGAGATTGTTTAGCTCTATTGAGATTTTTTGTGAGTTTTCTGCAGTATTGTCATGTTTTGATCTTTGGTGTATCACCTGTTAGTGATAGGTTTTTGGATTCAAGTATATCCTTCTTACTCTTTCCCTTATCATTCTTTAGTTTTTCTCAAAGTATCTTAAGGGGAACCAGCCCATAATCTGGAGGTCCACTTCATTCCCAGGTCACCCACAACCTCGAAGTGTTCCCATGTGTCAATAGGTTGCTATAGTTGATAGCTTAGCAAGGGTGAAAACTTTATTTTGACAATAGTATTATCATTGCTTGACTATTTAAAACAAATAGGAATGTAATTACTTTATGGTGGAAATTAATATTGAATAGATTGCACTATTATTCAATTTTAAATAAATTTTATTGATTTTATTTACCTGTGTGTCGGATGTAGTGGAAGGTTGTGTTTTCCTAGTCAAGACTCTTAGGCGTTCAGCCACGGCTCCATAGCCTTGCTGGAAGGAAATCTTCAGGTCATTTTTAGTGGGAACTATGTTGAATTCAGAGCCCTACATTTTTGCATAAGATCATGAATTGTTCTTCTATGGTGTGATAAAACCAAAAAAAAAATTAATTTATTATTTGGATACTATATTTCATTTATTGATACTTCCAATTCGTGCGGCTAATTACATATAACCACCAGAGCCAAGTTTGTGTTGCCCGTGTGTTTCTAGTCTTGCCTTTGTTGCCTTCTATGTGTCGGGCAGCCTATGAAAAGTTTGAAATATGTTAGATTATGTAAAAAGAAAGAGTAATCACTATATAATTACATTGTTGATAGTATCACATACCTTCCTTGGCCCGGTGGTGTCTTTCCTTTTTTCTTTTCAGCCTTCTCCTTTCCATCTGACATCAGGTCCTTCCACTCCCTCTCTAGAATCATGGGGGGATGCTCGTACTTTTTGTTCTTCTCTAAATGTGACCTATATTGGTCCCTCACATACTTTAGATAGGTACCAACTTTCTTAAGGACCTTGGTTCGATTGAATGTTTTATCACTGAACAACACAACTAAACGGTTAATGAGCTCATCTTTTAAATCTTGATTTTGGGCATTCCACCGTGTACGTATGGTGGACCCGAAGAGCTCCAATGTAATATCACTTAGATGTTTATAAAAAACATCATTTCCTACAAAATTGTCATGGGATCAATAGTCTAAAAAGAGTCATCAATAAGTAAATTTCAATTGGATTATATATAATAATAATTAAAAAAATTTAAAGTACCTAGGACCTTCTCTATCTTTATGGGAACGAAATCCTCGGTCACCACAAATGTGACCGGAAATGTTATCGTACTAGTAATATGGGAAGATCCAGGAAATGTTGCTAAAACATCACCAGTACTAGTGGCCTCTGCATCCCCAGGTACATGTCCTGACGCATGTTCTGGCATGTGTTTGCTGCCAGAGGGTCCATTAACGGATGCCTACATGGTATGTGTTGCCGACATTTCAGACGACAATATAGGCACGGATGATGGGGTCAGATGATGTGATGTATGTGCAGGAAGATCAAGATGGACACTTGTACCAACCTCTACTCCTCGAGCAGCACTTGCAGTACCCTGATCATGGCCAGGAGCATCATGAGGAGGCAAATAATCCTGTAAAAACAACACATATTTTAGTTCATGACATAAAAGAGTACAAAATGTAAACCCATGAATGAACTAATGTTATAATTAAAGACCTCATGACAGCTTACTTTTAAGTTTTGTGATATCTCAATCAATATTTTAACCCTCACTCTTATCTCATCTGTTTGAGGCACTATGAATATCAACTTAACGATTTCTTCATTGCATTTTTTTGGATCTTCCTTATCATATCGAGAGGGTTTGTTGAATAAGCGATTTCATCATCACAAAATATTGACTGCACCTCACTATGGATGCTCTCATCTACTACTGGTGCCTTTCCCCGATCAGTTGACTGCAACAAGACTATTAAAAACATTATTGAAATTAACCCAATAAACTTATGAAAAAAACATAATAATAAAACATTTTTCTTGTATCTAATTTGTACAATTACAATGAGGTAAACTTGTCGAGTAGAAGCACCTAAAGATACATCGTGATCTGTGCTCTGGGCCATAGCCTTCTCCGTATGATCAATGTCCCGCTGTGACAAAAATTAAATATAAATAAACATTACCGAAATGAAACCAATAGACATACAAAAAAAAACATAAGAATAAAATGGTATATTGGAGTCATTAATTGGAGGTTGGGTAAAATGGTACATAGTACGTACCACCCCCATAGTAACTGTGTTTGTAACTAAGCGATTCAAATTGTAATCGATTAGCAACTCTTCCCTTGTAGTTATTGATTTTATCACATACGAATACACGGTTTCCCTCGCGCCTCAAATATGCAATTGGGTTGCTTATTTGTTGACCCAGGTCGTGTACTGTTTATAAACCCTGCAATATTCCCTGATGCTTTTGGCCTTCTATCAATGTACATAGCCACTCCTTTATTTTGATCCTTATCTTTTAGTTGTATATAATTTGTTGACAATGCATACCTACGCATACTTCATGTATATCAAACCAATTGCATCCAATCTTTGTAACTCTAACAGGGTCTGACATACTCCATCAATTTAGTAACTTTGTTATAACAAACCTTTATGTCGTCCATCCAAAATAGTCCCAAACCATGTAATGACAATGGTGCAATGTGATATATCCTCTTGTTGACACAAACATCAATGTTTATTGGAGGAAGTTCCTTGGGCACCCATTGTTTTTGTAGATGTTTGTACCTCAAGGGCACCTCGACGTTGCCTATGCTCTCATCATCATAAGAACATGACCCCCTTCAGCAAGAAAAAATTCCATGCATTTACGGAATTTTCTTCTAATCTTTTGACCTCTAGTTGATCTCCCTCTTTTAGACATATTACATGTCTCGCTTTCCTCTTCTCTTCCTGAATCTCCCTCGCTCGAGGAAGACAGATCTGACAAATACCTATTTGGTGGTACCTGCACTCATAAGGATGTTGGATGAAGTTCTTTCATGGTGATGTGATCCCAAGGTGGCATTATGATTAATATATCATTTCATTGCTAGAATTTCACAGGTATAAAGTCAGATTTGCAAACCAGAATAATCCAATTGAAGTCAGATGTTCAGATTTCACTTTGGAGGGCATATCTTTTGACTCGGTGCTCCATTTTTTATCATTCTTGTGGCGTTGGAAAGCTGATTTAGTCCTCTACACAGATTTAAGGTCTATTTCTATTTTTTGTTTATGCATGTTTGTATTCTCTCCTTTTACAATCATCGGGTTATTGTAATAAATGAACTATGATAAAGTTCCATTCAGGGGGGTTTCTTGCATAATAAATCCGATTAGAGTGTGCATGCACTTTGATCTCCATATTTCATTTTGATTTGTTGGCAACTCGCATGGGTTATCTAGTCTCCTTGTTCTTTTGGCCACATTTTTTTCTCTTACTTGACACATATCAGATTCACATCCGGTTCACACTTTAGATTGAGAGCCTATGGTTAATGATCCACATTGGATCCATCTCAATTTGAGGGCCATGTTTTTATGGTTAATGTTCCAGAGTCTTCATGGTACTCCTTCCCATGAAATATTTTTAGTCACAGTTTGGCATCGGTATCGAGATACACGGCTTCCAGATTATGTCATCATCTCATCTCCTATTGCTTCACAGATTCCAGGGTTGTTCCAATTTGTGAGTTTTCCAGTGTTATGTGGCATCGAGTCTGTTGTTGCTTTATCATGATTCCTTGATTCAATCAGTAACTCTCATCTGGTTTCAGTAGTAAACAGAAGTATCTTTCCTTGCTTGCCAGAATCAGGTTCCAATGTTACTCCACAGTGTTCTTCCAGTGCTTCTTTGCAACAGTCATCTCATTGTAGGGGGGTTTTGTCCCACTGATATAAAGTGCCTCAGCATTGTATGTGTAGTATTGGGTTTCTTGCACATCACTTTGTGCCTTATTGTACTCGCACTATGATATAAAGTGCCATGGGGGTTGATGTTTTCCTTTGTTTTCCTTCATACCTTTCTCATGCGTATGTGACTTTTGGTTTCACATCCTTTTCTATCAGCTTGTACTTTCATGTTTGCACCTTCAAATGTTCTTGGTTCCTCTTCATGCACTACTTTATGGCATTCAGTTTCAGTGTATGTGTCACGCCTCTCCCTTTTCAGCATTATGGGGGGGTTTCTACTATTGGTGTTAATGCTTCCTTGGTTTCACCTTGGAAGGAATCTTCCATTCTCAGTCGATCAGTGTTCTTCAGAGTATCGGTACTTGTGCCATTTGTATCTTCGTTCCATGTGTTTTCCTTTGTTTGCCATCTAACTCGAGTAGTGTCATTGGGGGCACTCATGCAGATTGTTGTCTTCTTGATCTTGATCATCCGATCTTTAGAGGAGTTTCTTCGGCACCGTAGCAGTCATCAGAGCAAGGTTTCAGCGAACCCCTTCTTGATTTATGAGGTTTTCTTCTTCAACAAAGGTTGCAGGCTTTAGATCTGAATCCCCTTTGCTTTCTTTGCAAATTTTGGAGGAGGAAGTTTGTAGAAGCATTTTGGCGTGAATCAGACCTCTCCATTGAATCCAGAGCTACCAAAATAGTCCAGATCGACCTTTGTTTCATCAAATTTGGCTTCCGTTTGTCAAATCTGCGAGGGTTTGAAGAAAGGGTTTTTTTGCCAGATCCAGGGGGTGTTCAATTTTTCAGAGCATTTTCAACCCAAACGGACCTCGCCATTGTGTCTGCAGCGGTCCAAAACCCCAGAATTGACTGTTCATTCATCCATTTTGGACAAAGTTGATCTTTTGACAGAGTTTGCAACTTCTTCATACTTCTGTGATGTTCTACATGTTCTTTTTTAGGACATTTCCTTGATTTGGAGGCTTTTCAGTCCTTCAATCACCTTTGATCTCTTCTTGGAGTAGAGTTTTTTCCCATGAGGTTTTCTCTATTTCTCCGCTTTATAGAGATCTTTTGTTTGTACATGGGTACCTTACTTGGCCTTGTTTGTCGGGACCCATCTTTGCTTTCATGCATCTTTTCCTTAGTGTTTTTAGCTACTTCCTAAGTTCATCTTAAGGGGGGGTGTTAGAGTAATAAGTTGTTTTACTTAATTAATTTAATCATATTGGTTAATTAATTAAGTCACTTATCACTTTACTTACTTAAGCTAAACTTAGGCACATTAATAATTAATTATTTATTAATTATTAAGTGTGCACACTAGGGTTTCCCTTTAGGCTTTTCTTTAGGGTTTCTTGATCTCCTTTTATAAGGATTGATCTCATTGTAATTATTAACAGGAGAATATATGTAGCTTTCATATCTTCTTGAAAGTTTTCTCTCTTCTGTAACTTTTTCTTGTTGAAGTTAATTGCATACATTTGTTTGCAGATCTCTTGCGTGGAAGGTGTATTTGTTTGTGTTTAATCCTATGGCTCGTGGTTTTGTGCTTGTTTCATAATTCTAACATGGTATCAGAGCTCTCCATTGAATCCAGAGCTGCTGGAATAGTCCAGATCGACCTTTGTTTCGTCAAATTTGGCTTTCGTTTGTCAGATCTGCGAGGGTTTGAAGAAAGGGTTTTTTTGCCAGATCCAAGGGGTGTTCAATTTTTCAGAGCATTTTCAGCCCAAACGAACCTCGCCATTGCGTCCACAGTGGTCCAAAACCCCAAAATTGACTGTTCATTCGTCCATTTTGAATATCTGAAGGTGCAAACATGAAATTACAAGCTAATAGAAAAGGATGTGAAACCAAAAGTCACATATGCATGAGAAAGGTATGAAGGCAAACAAAGGCAAACATCAACCCCCATGGCACTTTATATCATAGTGCAAGTACAATAAGGCACAAAGTGATGTGCAAGAAACCCAATACTACACATACAATGCTGAGGCACTTTATATCAGTGCGTTTACAAAAAAAAATACATGCAATGTGAGCCCATAATGTCTACAATGTCCAAATAGGACAACATGCTGAAAATGCAATTCTCTTATAGAAAATGAGGACACTAGTAGGACCATGATGAAGTGCACGAAAAAACATGCACTTTCAAACAAAATGGCACCCAAAAATGTGTCCAGATGCAAAAGATATGGCCCGTCAAAGTCTCCAAAACGAGAACTGAACAGCTACAGCACTGATAAAATAGAATTCTGGAAAAAAAATAGAATTCAAAACTAGAAAATACCTACACCACTGCGAAGAGCACGAAATTCCACCCCATTTCAAAAAAAATTGCACCCAAAAAGACCATCGTATGGCTGAGATATGGCCTCTGGAAGTTGAGGTGCAAAACTGAAAAGCCCAACGGAGAGGGGCTGAGAAGAGCAAAAAGTGATCTCTGCTAAATTTAGCAAAACTACCTCCAAATGTGAAGGTCCGCCAGATTTAGTGTGCAGGAAAAAAACTCCTCTAATTACAGTGCATTATTTTGCATAAAAAAACTTTACAAATTATATTTTTTTGTTAAAAAATATATATAAAAAACATTGATTTTTTTTTAAAAATCATAAAAAAGATACCCATGGGAAGGTACGCCTGCACAGGTCTGTGCAGGTACGTACCTGCAAAAGGACTTCTTTCTTTTTTTTAAAAAAAACACAATTTTTTTTGAAAAAAGCTTTTACAAAATTAAAGCTTTTAAATCTATTTTTTTTAACACTTTGAAAAAAAACTGCGAATTTAAATTTTTTTGCAAAAAAAATGATTTTTTTTTTGACAAAATTTTACCTTGATCTGCTTGCACGACTTTACTGGCAAATTTTTTTTGCCTCTCAGATCAACTTTTTTCCAAAATGGACGAATGAACAGTCGATTTTGGGGTTTTGGACCGCTGCGGACGCAATGGCGAAGTCCGTTTGGGCTGAAAATGCTCTAAAATTTTGAACACCCCCTGGATCTAGCAAAAAAACCCTTTCTTCAAACCCTCGCAGATCTGATAAATGGAAGCCAAATTTGATTAAACAAAGGTCGATCTAGACTATTCCGACAGCTCTGGATTGAATGGAGAGGTCTGATTCATGCCAAAATGCTTCTACAAACTTCCTCCTCCAAAATTTGCAAAGAAAGCAAAGGGGATTCAGATCTAAATCCTGCAACCCTTGTTGTAGAAGAAAACCTCATAAATCAAGAAGGGGTTCGCTGAAACCTTGCTCTAATGACTACTACGGTGCCGAAGAACCTCCTCTAAAGATCGGATGATCAGGATCAAGAAGACAAAAATTTGCATGAGTGCCCCCAACAACACTACTTGAATCAGATGGCAAACAAAGGCAAACACCTGGAACGAAGATACAAATAGCACAAGTATCGATAGTCTGAAGAAAACCGATCAACTGAGAATGGAAGATTCCTTCCAAGGTGAAACCAAGGAATCATTAACACCAACAGTAGAAACCCCCCCATAATGCTAAAAAGGGAGAGGCGTGACACATACACTGAAACTGAATGCCAGAAAGTAGTGCATGAAGAGGAACCAAGAACATTTGAAGGTGCAAACATGAAAGTACAAGCTGATAGAAAAGGATGTGAAACCAAAAGTCACATACGCATGAGAAAGGTATGAAGGAAAACAAAGGAAAACATCAACCCCCATGGCACTTTATATCATAGTGCGAGTACAATAAGGCACAAAGTGATGTGCAAGAAACCCAATACTACACATACAATGCTGAGGCACTTTCTATTAGTGTGTTTACAAAAGAGAAATACATGCAATGTGAGCCCATAATGTCTACAATGTCCAAATAGGACAACATGCTGAAAATACAATTCTCTTACAGAAAATGAGGAAACTGGTAGTACCATGATGAAGTGCACGAAAAAATATGCACTTTCAAAAAAAACGACACCCAAAAATGTGTCTAAATGCAGAAGATATGGCCCGTCAAAGTCTCCAAAATGAGAACTGAACAGCTACAGCACTAATAAAATAGAATTCTGGAAAAAACTAGAAGTCAAAACTGGAAAATACCTCTACCTCATGTTGGGATCACATCTATTCAGCAGGATTCCTCTTCAACTACGATTGACATTGTTGCTCCACTCATCGAGCCATCACGTGTAGTTGTTGAGGCCATATAAGAGGATATTCCTTTCCTCACAGATGACAGTTTTAGCACACCTGTTATCCCATCTTCATTGGAGATTCCATTTCAGGATCATCTTGAGTTGTTTGATTCACCATCTTGTTATTCAAACACTCCTACTGCAGTTTCGTTCTTCAGTGAGCATCATCCAAGACTTCTATTTTCACCTCACATTCAGGGATTTCCTCTTCCTCGATCGTTGGATCTGTTTCTTCCTCCGAGGAGACACATTGTTTTGATCATTGGCACAAGGGTTCTCTCATTCTGGGCGAGCTTTGGAGTCTCTTCTCTCTCCTATGGGGGGACCATATTTTGTACTTGTGTGATAGAAGCAGTTCTTGGGGGGTCATGTTGAGTCCTCCTTCTATCTCTCTTCTTCTTTCACTCTTGTTCATCTCTTTTTGGAGAGGAGTTTTTTCCCATTGGGTTTTCTCCTTTTCTCTGCTTTACAGAGATTTAATTGTATTTGGGTACCTGATCAGGCCTAGTTTCCAAGACCCAATTTTACTTTCATGCATTGTAGTTCCTTTGCTTTCTTCTGCATTGTTTGTAGTTGCATTGTAGCTCATCTTAAGGGGGGGTGTTAGAGTAAAGTAATTAATTAACTTTACTCTCCTCTTAAGAATTCACTTTATGCACATATATTAGTCATTTAATAATTAATATTAATTCTTAAATGTACTCACCTTTAGGGTTAGGGTTTCCTTTAGGTTTAGATCTCCTTTTATAAGGATTGATCTCTTGTATTCACCTCTCTTGATTCATTTTTCTAATAATACATTTTGCACATTGTTAGAGCCAAACCCTTGTTTTTGTTCTCTCTCTTTCTCTGTGACAAGCTTCTTGCATGCAGGTGTTGGCTTTTGTGGATTTGTATTTCTCAAATCCTACAGTTATAAGGTAATCAAGTCTAGATAGATTGCAAGTTATTGTTACTATCGTCCAAATGTGTCCATCACAAATCAAATCTACTTAATGTTTTAACTCCCAAACTTTGTAACAAGTGTTAAATGTGACTATGGTCCACCAGTTACACAACCAAGGCCTCAAATGTATTCTCTAATTGTAATCAAAGGACTTTTTCTCTTCATTCAAGTAAATAAACTTGAAGGGAAACACCACCAAGTGGTTTATTGGACACCTACATGACTAAAAATAGCAGCAAATTTACATTTAATTTCCATATGTCTAAGTGGTTAAAGGGGAGGGAGTGTGTACTAGGCTTGGTTAAGTCATCATAAGTTTATGCTTTGGCAATAAAAATTTTTTAAGTCATCTTAAATCTTCCTATGTCTAATTGTTAGGAGACTTTTGGTATGTTTTAAGGTAGGATGATTGATTAAAGAGCCCAAAGAGCCTTTCTCCATGGTATCCAGGTACACATAGCAGCGGTCTTCTCTTATATAGTTGGACATGATTTAAAGAACTTAGCTAGGAATTATTCATTTAACCTAAGGTTTTCTCATAATGCCATCATTGGAAAAGTATGATCAAATTCTTCTATTATGAAGAATTGGTCTATGTGCCTCTAGTAATCACTATAAATATTTGTAAGGATAAAATGAATAATTGCATCAAGTAGGAGAGAATCAACTTTGAGTTCTTCAAATATTATATTCTTCTATTCATAATTTTTAAGGGTTGTGTGTGGAGGAGGTTATCACTACCAAGAAGGGAGGAGACCTTTTTGTATTCTTTTATAATTTTCATTATTCTTATTTATTTTACACTTACATTTACAAATACACATACATATGCATTTATTGTTTTCATTTATTTCTCATGTAGTTTAATAGTTTGATTGATTTCATATTATGTGTTGAATACTTTAGAATTTCAATTACATTAATTTATGGATATGTTGTATCTATAATAGTACAAAACCATATGTGCTTTGCATTTACACTTGCATTTAGAAATACACATTTATATACATAGATATAGATTTCTTTAATGATATGTTGCATTTATTGTTATAGGAGAGCATCCAGTAATTGCATTTACATTTACATTTAAAAATACATATATACATACATACATACATACATATATATATATATGTGTGTGTGTGTGTGTGTGTGTGTGTGTATGTGTGCAGTGTGTGTGTATGTATATCATTTATATTCGTTTAGAAACAACCCATTAGGCCCTGGCATATGATCATAAAATCGTGATCTCCCATACATGTTTTGTTGAAACCTAGGCTTGAACCTCTCATTTCACATGCTTTTCTTCACAAAACTATTGAGGATAGCAGCTATACCTTCTTTATTTCTCATCCTATGCCCTATTCATGCATCCTACAATTACAACAGTATCCATGGGGCCTCTTACATAAGCTACAATAATCACAAAAAGTGTAAGAGCCCCTTTATATCATGTTTCGACTACAAAACCCTCAAAAATAGAGTAACTTAGATTATGATTTGTTGGTGAGTTGTATGGAAAAAATCATTAGCACCAGCTCATTCTTGGAGTCTTTTGAAAGAGAAACAAATCAGGTGGCAGTTAAGTACAAACCTTATAGTTTCAAGGTGAATGAGGTGATCAATTTTGATTGGCCAATTGATGAAAAGTACCATAAATGGGTAAATGTATATTTAAATAAGGAAGAGTGAAAAGGAGTAGGCTGCTTATGGTTGACACATCAGCTGTTGCAGTTACAACAGATTTCAGTTTTGTTTTTTGGTGACAGTCTAGGCACGAAATTCTTGAATTTTTTTGTTGCTACATCAACCATTCTTAGCGGGCACGATGAATAAGAAGATTCTTTGGGGAGATTGTTGTTGTAACATTTTTTTGGAATATCACAAGGTGGTCCAATTGGCTGGTGACACATGTGCTTTCTAGCCTAATGCTTGTTTTCTCCTTCTTTTTCTATAAGAAGGATTTCAAGGCCAGAAGTACGGGTTAGCAAGTTAGATATTTTTGGTCAAGTCTAGATGAAGTTGCAGAGCAAATTATAAAGTTTGATGGTTTTAGGGAAAATGCAATTTAGGTTTTGAGTCATTCTATAATAGGTTTTGAATTCATGGGGATTTGATGTTTTATGACAATACTGGCATTTGAATTGATATGATTAATTCGAACTCATGTCTCTCCATTGTACAAGCATATCTGAATTTTGAATAAAATGATCAAGGGTTCTTTCGTTCATCTCACTGTTGTGGTGTGTATGATTCTTGTTTTAGGTTTAATTCAAGGAATTAATTAAAATGCTTGAATGGGATTGTAGGTGGATATGTTTTGTATAAGGATTTGATAAGTAGTATTGGGTTAGAATACATATTAATGAGATTGTAAAACAATGTTATCAAGGATCTTATATGTTATGTGTTAAATTTGTCATAAACCCTTAGATGCTTATAAATTTGACTCCTCCAATGCATATATGGCACTAATCTAAGTTGTACTTATTCGTATGGTTCAGTATTGTTTTCCTTTACCTAGAGCTTGCTACAAATTGCAAATCAATGACTATCTTATACTGTGAAATGTTGTAGTTATCTCATGCTCCAAATAGTTGATATTATTGATAAACAACCAATTCTATTCGGTATTATCCTATTATGTTGAGCTATTAAATGAGATTATTTGTTGTTGTTAATGTTGTTTATGATGATGGTGCAGAGGTTGTAAACGCATTAAGGGATCACCCTCCAGGGTCTTGCAAAGCCTAAAGTGTAGGAGGTCTTTCAAATCCTCATCAGTTGGTCCAGGTCCTTCGAGCTTCCCTTTATTGGAATTGGCAATTCTATAGGTAGATTAGAAGATCAACCTGCTTACCATAAAAACAACCAACACCTTGTATATGTTTGTGGTGGAGGTGTTAAAGAAGAATTGTATGCCTCTATTTACATTCATTAGATCTACCTTAGCCTAGCATATACTTGGGCTAATTCTACAATTGCTTTAGACTCATGCGATGAAGGCTATGCGTGATGAAATCCTGTAATTTCAACCAAGATGGGTAGATTATGGGAGTTTTACAAGAACTGAGGTTAGTGGATAAAATGTGAAAGACTAAGCTATTTTTTTTTTTCTTATCTTATACCATTTTATGAGAATGGGGTGCCAATGTACAAGAAGATCTTTGAAACTAGGGATGAAATTGAAGGTTGTAAAGAGAAT
>VDFB02000017.1:117213772-117291635 GCA_007258455.2 Sequoia sempervirens | reverse complement strand
CTTGTAGAAGGTCGTAAACAATTATGTAGTCATTGAAAATTGCACAAAAAATAAAATTTAGAGACCTCCTTTGTAAATTGGGCCCTTCAATATGCCATTTAAAAAAAATTGGTTCAAACCTTGACACTTCTTCAATCAATGTGAAACTAGAGTTGGAGTCTAGTGAAGGAAAACAAACAATTGGGTTATCTCCATAATATAGAGTTTTGAAACTATTTATCAAATCGTACAAATCTGCTTGCAAATGGTGACACATTAAAATTTGGCTCAAAATATTTTTGAAAACCATGAAACCAGGTTTGCATGAGCTCCATGAAATATAAAAAAATGTACCAAACATATTTTCATGATGAGCCACAAATTTCAAAATTTTAATGGCAAAATAATTTAGGCAATCTTGTCACCACGTGGCTTAAAAATTTGGTTTTGTCGCCAATTCAAGGAGAATTATGCCCATAAAAAATTAGGTCATAGCTACACAAGTGAGTTCTATAAGGTTCAATAAGTACTTAGATAGAGTGAAGCAATCATGGAAGCAACTATGTGTACCTAATAAATTATTAGCTCATAGAAACAAAGAACCAATACATTGTATATATATTTTTTCTTTTTCTTTATTTTAATTTTGATAATAACAATTAATCATTGACAAGCTAGATTTCAATCACCCACCATTTAGTGGCACTGTGAAAATAATTTTCACCACTAAGAATTTATTCAACTACAATCTGCCAAAAACTAGTTTTCCAATTGTAGTTGTGTAACAATACTTAATTGTTTTCATTGTTATAATTTATTATATTTTTTCTTTTTTCTTTTCACTTTTATCATTTTTTTTATTTGGATAGATTGCATATAATGAATTAAAGAAAAGGAAACTCTCATATGAATGTTGATGAGAACCATCAAAAACTTGAAGTTCCTTCTATAGCTCTACAAAAATTCAATATTAAAATTACTTACATGTATAACTTGAAATGATAACCAACAACAAGAAATATATTTTGATCACAATCCACCATGCACATTTTCATAGCACCATTGCTATAAAAAATATCGATGGCATTCATCCCATTCCATTGTGAATGAAAGTTGACTTTAGAACCTTGGAATAGACATGCCTAATCACTTGGTTGGAAGGATTACTTACAATGGAAGCAATATTTCTATAAGGCACACTATTGATGAATATATTTTTTTTGAAATAAATCTTGTTGAGATATCCCATTAAAGGAAAAATGATGTACTAAAAAACCCATGGTAGTCTCCCAACTTGTCTAATATGCCCATATGAATTTAGGTAGGTGAATAGCTCAGTCCCTATGTTGGAGTGTGATAAACTATATTAGAATGTGCTCAATCTCTTTTCATGACTTAAAATTATCTATACATGTGTGACTTATGAAGAAATAACTAATAATATAGTATTTGAAGAATTAACTAATAATATAGTATTACAAGAATCTTAGTTCTCATACACTAAGTTGTATGTTGTCCTCCACATGGTTTGATATCAAGGATGGTACAGAAGATAATTTCTATCCATGAATGTTGAACACTTTTCCTAATTAGTCCTAGATGCTCATCCAAAGAAGCATAATCATCTAGTATTAGTGCAAAAGTGTTGGGTAATTTGGATAAGAAACCTCCAATCATATTCTCATGACCAAAAATATCAAGTATAGTAATGTTATAATTATTCAACATCCATTTATATCTTTACCATTAATAATTAATCTATTCATTATAAAATAAATCATAAAGTGATCAATGTGAATAAATACTTGATATCTTTTCATATAATGGTGAAATGGAAGAATAGACTATGCAAGATTAGAAATTAGAAATAAAGAATGCATAAAACATCAAATGGTAACCAAAAAACCATAAATAATGTAATTATGCCTTCCTATGTCAACAATGACATAATAAATTTGAATTGAAATAATGTAATTAGCACGTGCGCACTATGATTTTTTAAATTTTTGCTCCTCTGTTGCTCGATGAATCAACCTGGAGGGGGCCCCATGGGGGCTCCCCCACCAAAGCAGCTTGTTGTTTCCCAAAATAGCGCTGCCTCTCCAGGTGGGAGAACTAAAATATCCCCGTGCACTGCACATATTCCATCGTTTGGGGGTTTGAACAACCTTGTTTTTTCTCCTGAAGGCAAGACCTGTTTAGGCCCAGATGCCCAAATGACCTCCGATGTGGAAAATCTTGTTGGAAGTCAAACTTCGACAAGGACACCTCAAAAATCCAGGTCAAATTTTTGTACTATGGTGGGGGACGAAGTGAATGTTTCAGATGTAATCTTGAATGACGCCTTGGAGGGTTTGAAGTTGTCCTTGGTGGGGAAATTCTTTGCTGGACAAACCAATATAGACCAGGTATGAAAATGGGCCTCTGACACTTGGAAACTCAAAGGAAATGTTTCTATAAGTGCTATGCCCAAGGGTCTCTTTTTGTTTACCTTTGTTATCCTTGAGGATGTGTTAAAGGTCCTCACAGGTGGACCACGAGCTTTTGATAGTGGCTTTAAAAATACTTTGTCTTTATACAAGTGGAAACCAGGGTTTGATGCCTCCACTGATTTGGGGAAAATTGCTCCAATCTAGGTTGGGCTCCTTGGGTTTCCACTTTATTTTTGGCATCAGAAGGGTTTTAAAGGAATAGTTGACTCCTTTGGCTCTTTAGTCACCATTGAAAAAGTTACTCTTCTTAAAGCAAGATTAGTCTATGCAAGATTTTGTGTTAACATAGAGGTTAATACAATCCTACCCACTTCTGTTACCTTAAAATCCAAGTTTGGAAAATGGGTTCAACCTTTAGAATATGAGAGGGCTAAGGTATTCTATCAGGGATGCAATAAATTTGGGCACTTACAGGATGCTTGTAAAATAGCTCCTCTTGAGCCTAAGATTCCCCAAATTAAGACACAAATGAATGCTCCTTTGAAGAATATGACTTTTTTGAACAATTCAAAGGAACCTGAAACCTCAACACCTAATAAAGAACTGTTATAGAAAAATCCTTTAACCCAGATTAGGAAAATAAGATAAATGATACTTCTCCAACAAAGGATGTTCCAAAAGATAATCTAGAAAGGCTATTTTTAGAGGCTGCCAATGAACCATCTACCTCGCCATCCTCAGAGAAACTATTGGATTTGGATTGAAAAAAAGGAAAACAAGGGAACACCTTCACCTCCAACACCTTAGGGAGAAAGAAAAAATTAAGTCCAAGAGGAAGGGGAAATTATAAGCCAAAAGGAACAACTTTTGACTCCAACTCAGAACCACCATGAACCAATCTTGGGGGAGGAGCGATCGCCACAAAGAAACGATGAGAAAGGATGGATAAACACCAAATCACAAAAAAATAAAAAATTGGATGTGGGAGGAAATAGCAAATTAGGAAGAACCCAATCAAAAGAAACAAGAATCAAAGAAACAACAAAAGATGTGGTAGCAGGGAAACAAAAGACCCTTCATTCATTGGCAGGGAACAAACCAAAAAGGAAGTAAGGGAGGTCGAACCCCCACATGGGGTAGTATTAGCCTGATACTGCTCATTAGCTCTTTGAAATTATGAAGATTTTGTCTTGGAATGTAAGGGATCTTAATGGCCCATATAGACAACATGTGCTAGAGGCGTGATTAGCTGAAGTGAAACCTGATATCCTCTTGATCCAGGACACTAAAATGAAAAAAGGAAAGTTTTGAGAAAACCTTGAAGTGGCTTTGGCTTGGTGCTAGTTATGAAGCCAGTGATGCAGAGGGGGCCTCTGGAGGGATTGCTACCTATTGGAATTTACCCCGGTTTGGTGGCAAGTTGAAATTTAAGAATAAGAATAGTCTCTTGATTTGTATGGAGGATGGTGATACCTCCATTAAATGAAATATGGGTAATATCTATGGCCCCAATTCAAGGTTGGATAGGCTGGATTTATGGAATTTTCTGGATGGAGTTATGACAAACAACAAAGATGAACTATGGATGCTTGGAGGTGATTTTAATTCCCCATTGTGCCCATATGAGAAAAAAGGAGGTCTAACTGACTACTCTGAGAGTATGATGGATCTTTCAAGCTTTCTTGATTCTGTGGGACTAATGGATGTCCCTCTTATTGGTTCACACTTTACTTGGACTAACATAAGGCAAGGCAATCAACTCATCCAAGTTAAGCTGGATAGATTTTTGATCTCCTCTAATTGGAACATTATGCAAAATATATCTCTTACTGCCTCTCCTAGAACAAGTTTTGACCATAATGCTCTTCTTCTAGAATGGGATGATAGGGTGATTGAAAAAACTTACCCCTTTAGGTATGAAATCATGTGGTCCCTTCACCCAGACTTTAAATCTCTAATTGAGGAATGCTGGAACCTACCCTGTGTTGGCACCCCAATGTTTAGGCTAACACAAAAATTAAAAAGAATTAAGGAAAAGGTTAAAGGATGGAACAAATACACTTTTGGGAACATCTTTACTACTAAGAGGGACCTAAATTTGAAAATTAAGGAAGTCCAAGATCAAATGGAGGCAGGAAATTGTAATGATGAGATTTACATCAAAGAAAGGGAGCTCAGAGCCTAATGGCACAATACAAGTAAGAAGAAGGAAATTTTCTGGAAACATAAATCAAGGATTCAGTGGCTTAAGGAAGGAGATATGAACACTAAGTTTTTTCACCAATCTACTATGAAGCATAGAGGAAGAAACATGATCAGATCTCTCACCACCTCTAATGGCATCAAACTTGAAAGGGAAGAAGAAATAGAAAATGAGGTTGTTTCCTTCTTTTCAAAATATCCATAGCTTTCAAGGGTTGACAATCTGGAATTGGAGGAGTTCCTGCAGGTTATACCTAATGTTATCATGGAGGAAGACCTAAAAGAATGAACTAATACTGTCACTATGAAAGAAGTGAGGAGGTTATTTTCTCTTTCAAAGCTTTCAAAGCTCTTGGACCTGATGGATTCCCTCCCAGCTTCTTCCAAGTCTACTAGGAGATTGTGTCTATGGACCTCTTTAATGTTGTTAAAGAATTTTTTTAAATCGGGAAGAATCTTGAATCAGATGAATACCACCTTTTTGGCCCTTGTTCCTAAGACCAATGAAGTTGCTTCAATGAATGATTATAGACCAATAAGTCTATGCAACACAACTTATAATATTTTCTCCAAAATCATTGTTAACAGGTTGAAACTAGTCTTAGGAAAATTGATTGCTATTAATCAAAAGGGTTTTGTTCAAGGAAGACAAATATTGGATGCAACAATCTACACTCATGAAATCCTGCACTATATGGATTACAGTAAAAATACAAGTATGGTATTGAAATTAGACATCTCCAAAGCCTATGATAGGGTTTCCTGGAATTTTTTATTTGTTGTTTTGGAAATTTTTGGCTTCACTGGTAAATTCCTCAATTTGATAAAAGCTTGTCTCACTACCCCGAAGTACTCGGTCCTAGTTAACGGTATTTCCCATGGTTTTTTCTCACCTGGTAGGGGGCTGAGATAGGGAGACCCCTTATCTCCCTAACTTTTTGTCATTGTGGCAAAGGTCTTGGCCACAACATACATAAAAAACTTAATAATAAGTCTTTGAAGGGTTTTTGTGCTGATTCTTCTTTAACCCTGACCTCACATCAACAATTTGTTGATGATACCATTCTTATGGGGGAAGCTTTGGTGGTTGAAGATAAATAGTGGAAAACTATTTTGGATAAATATGCTGAAATGTCAGGATAGTGTATAAATTACCAAAACAATAATTTTTTTTTAATACTAGCCTGCTCATGAAAAATAAAGTGATAAGGATTTTGGGGTGTCAGGAAGCAGAGTTACCTGCTACTTACCTGGGCCTACCTCTTTTCTCTCAAAATCCAAACAACAACTATTGGAACTATATAGTGGAGAAAGTCCAGAAAAAATTGGTTGGTTGGAAAGGCAAATCAGTTGAGCTTGGTAGGAAAAATTCAGCTTTTGAAGGCTTCTGTACAAAACATTCCAGTTTATTATCTTTCAATGTTTAATATACCGACATATATTGTTGAGAGAATTGAAACAATTCAAAGAAGATTTTTATGGTCAAGAGTGGAGGAAAGGAAAAGAATGGAACTCATCAAATGGGATAAGGTGTGTGCCTCAAAGAAAGAAGGAGGGCTAGGAATCAAAAGATTAAATTGTTCAACAAGGCTCTGGTGGTGAAAATGGGTTGGTTTCTCTTGGAAAATGAAAAAGATTGGGCTAAAATCCTAAGGGAAAAGTATCTTAAAAATATGGGCGCTAGCTATTTTTAAGGAAGAAGGAGATTCTGCATGGATCTGTGTTTTGGAATAATCTTCTTAAAACTAGAGGAGTTCTGACTAGAGGTGTAAAAATGAGGATTGGTAATGGGATAAATACTAATTTTTGGGAAGACTCCTGGTCCACATCGACTCCTCTGTTAGCCTCTTGAGATCTCCAACAAATCAAAATGAGACTGAAAAGAGACATTGGAAAAAAAAAATTCTAACTATCTAGTGTGGGAAGGATTGCGACCCAGGTGGAAAAGCTTCAAAGACTACCTAAATAATGATGTTCTCAGGGGAGGCAGAAAAAATAATTGGGATGTTGCTATTTGACTTGCTTATCAAACAAATAGGAAATCCTAACCTCTTCTCAAGAAACAGAAAGGATGAATGGATCTGGAAAAAAATGCTACTGGTTGGTTCTCGGTTAAATCAGCCTATGACTCCATGATGCAACAAACTTAGGTTTTAGGATCTTTTGATTGGCTCAAGGTCTAGAAGAAGAATATAATCTCAAAAATTAACTACTTCTGGTGGATGGTTATACATGGTAAGATCCTCATTATAGACAACCTAAAGAAAAGAGGTTGGTACCTTGTCAATAGATGCAGTCTTTGCAATGAAGAAGAGGAAACTATCATACATCTATTTGCCCAAGAAGTTTGGGGTTTTTTTCTCAATATTTTGAAGGTGGATTGGGTTTTTCCAGTCAATGTTCAAATGTTTGTGGAAGGATGGAGATTTTTCCCTTATTCCCACAATATAATTAGTGATTTGTGGGGACAAATTCCCCCATTTCTGTCTTGGGGCTTATGGAAAGAGAGAACTAATGGGGTGTTTAGGGATACTGCTAGGACTAGTAAGGAGCTATGTTAAATTGTTAAAAGAAAAATTTAGGAAAATGTGGAAAGTTGCACGTACAATCAGGCTAAGAAAAAACCAACACAGTAAGAGCTAAGCATAAAACAACAATGGGGGATTTTCCATGACTTAAATAATGTAAACTGGCTAAAACAACTTATTAGAAGGTCTAGATTCCCCCAGATCCAGGATGGGTGAAATGCAACTTTGATGGTTACTCAAAGGGGAATCCTGGATGAGCTGCTGCTAGTGGAGTAATAAGAGATGATAAGGGTGCCAATTTGACTAGATACAACAAAGGTTCAGGAATAAAAACGAAAAAATTTGTTGAGGCGTCTATTGTTTGGATTGTAGTTAGACTTCTTAGAGAGGAGGGGTACAACAAGGTAATTATAGAAGGAGACTCAAAGCTAATAATAGATTATCTCAACAACATGGCAAATATTCCTTGGGAAATCAGTGATCTGTTGGAAAATTGCAAAAGTATGTTGCAAGAGATTCAATGGGTTAAAATTTTCCACTCCTTGAGGGAAGGTAATAAGGTGGTGGATGTGACGGCCAAACTTGGATTGAATCAAGAAATTTTAAAAATTTGGAACTTCTCTAATCTACCTAATCAAATTAAGGAAGTCTTAGCAGTGGATAGACAAAGAGAGAAATACTCAAGTAAGGGATTATGAGGATGGGAATTTTAATTATTAATAAGAGTGTTGGGATGAGATGGCTTATGAGGATGTGTAACCCATAGATGCAAGCTGGCAAGCTGACTGGATGTCGGTGGAGGCATGTTGTAAAAGGATTGCCAAGTCCTGATAAAAGGAAAAGCCAAAGATGGAAAGGATGACCAGATGGTAGAATTTTGTACCTTGACATGAAAGATTTAATTAGGGAAATAAATCGCATGAGGAAAAATCTTAAGTCTGATCTTCGATGTGATAGATGGACTTGCATTTGTAACAATAATAAAAGAAGGAATACAATAAGTGTTATCATTGCAAGAAAGGGAGGTGTAGTTGTCGCTAGAAATAATGATGATAGGCAAAAAGGTGATAATCAAGGAGTAAGCTCTTTTATGCATCATAGAAAAAACCCTAAGCCGACTGCATTTCAAATGAACAGTCACAAAATCACCATTAGAACTGAGAGTGTGGAATTACATGTTGCTAGTGTAGAGGACGCCAAAGGTAATAGAAGTGATTTCCTTCTCGTTCATAAAAATTTCCATAGCCCAGATAACACAATGGGAGGCCCAAGGAAGTGTACCAAACCTCACAAATATGATTCGCTCAACAATAATGAGGAGCTTTTGGGTTTATTTGAGCAAGCAGGTTACACTCCATATTTCGCTGCAATGGAGGGATACAATGAAAAACTCAGCTACAAGTTTTCTAACACATGGAGAGATGGTGAAGTAAATCTGGGTGGGCTCCAGTTTAAGGTGGATGCGAAGTTGATTGCGCAAGCAACCAGTTTGGCTTATGAAGGAATGAAGGTTGCTAAGATTAGCAATGGTAAGTATTAGAACTATTTTGAGAAGTTTTTTGAAGGAAAAGAAAAACTTGAAATATTTCATAATGGTTACTCTAGGGTTAAACTTTCGCCTCTGTATCATAATGTATGTTTTATTGTTATGAAATATTTTACCCTCGAAGGGTGCTACCAGTCCATCCATGGATACCACTTTCCCATCCTCAACCACATAAGACATCAAGAAAAAATCAATCTGTCTTTCTTTTTATTTTCTTCCCTGAGCCAAATTCTTACACATGGGGCCAATCCACCATTACATTAGTGCCTCATAAGATCCGTATGCAAATTTGTGCTTTCTAAGACCCCATAGAAAAACCATGTTCTCAATTTGATTGAAGACCCAAAACCTAAAATCTCGGTGAAAATCAAGCTTCTTGAAGACCTTCCCCACCCCACGCCTAAAAAATCTAGTAAGAAAACCCAAAGCCCTAATAATTCCAATGTGGAAGGACTTTCTTGTGATTACACCTGAGAAAAGAAAGGACATTTCGATGGAAATGGGAGCTAAAAAGAGGAGATTGATTATGCGCGAACAAGTGAAAAGTCATTTTCGTCAATCACAGATCGATAAAGCAGTGGTCAAATCTGGTCCTCTTTTTTCTCAAAGAATAAAGCGTCATCGAAAAGGAAAGAAAAATTATCCGTCGGCGCGTCCATGGAGTCCATAATCGTTCGTCAGTAACAGACAAAGTCGGCGTCATCATAAATTAATCGCGCATGAAAAAGTCAATAAAGATAAGGCAAAAGCGGCATCAAAATAATCGGAATAAAGATCTCAAAGATCAAGTCCTAGAAAAAAGGATACATGAGAAGGTGGAGGAAAAAAAACTTCAAGCCCTCAAAAATGTGGTGATGAGTATAATTGAGGAAAGACTGTAGGTTTTAGAGAAAGGTATGCAAGAACAAGGAAATGATAGTAGAATTCAAACCTTGGAAGAAGTGGTAAAGAGTGTGTGCTTAGTGGTCAATGTTGTCATGAAGAAGGTTGTTATGGCTACTATTTTTGGCGTGGGAAAAATAAAAAAGCAGCGGGTGATGGCACGGATTTGGCAGGCAAGATGGAGCTGAAGGCAACAGTGAATGGCATTGTTGAAGACCTAATGAATAAATGGAAGCTGGTCGAGGAAGCATAACATGATTGCTTCACTATGCTATTTTTTATTTTTATTCTGATGGTTATTTTTGTTGTGTTTTCTAGGACTGTTATTACTAGTAATGGCCACTGGTGCAAAAACTTAAATATTTTTAATGTTGTTTATATTTTAAGTAGGAACTCTATGATAGATGTTAATAAGTATTTTAGATGGATAGGGAAGGACGCTACTGATGTTAGGTTAAGGTATTTTGATTCCTATGATAGAACTGTTATGTTTAATCGTATGGGAATTGGTTAAGAATTTTGTTTGTAGGAGAGGGGAAGTTTGGTGGGCTTCTTGTTTTTGTTGTTTCTTACCACCTGTTGTTCTTATCATGTTGTACTAATTTTTTTAGGTCAGGGCCCTCTCCCTACTTAACCAATCAAAAATAATGATTCACCTTCATTGCTCATCTCCTTTTCACTTTTGAATTTTTGCAATGTGTCTCTCATATTTTCATGTGCACATATTCAAAAATCTCAGGACAATAATAACAAAAAAAATTCAAAGATTGTGGTTGTTATTGTGAGAGCCATAAAATGCATGGTTCTATGAATAAGAATCACCATTTCATGCCCACATCAATAGAGCCAGTCTAATTAAAAGAAAAACCAAAAATGCAAACTTTTAAACTACAGAAACAACAAAAATGCTTTTAAAAGAAACCGGTCTCCATTGGCATCCTAACACCAAGGTCTTGTTCATGTACTTTTTCTCTCAGATTTGGCAAGCATAGGTGCATCAAGAGGCATTTGGTGAATGGATTAATGCAAAGATGTGAATATATATGTATATGCAAAATTCCTGAGTCCAAATGAGAGGGAAATACCATTTAAATAGGCATATTTGGGGATGGAGAGGTGTTGAGAAGGAAATGTGAGATTAAAGATGTGAGCTAAAGAATGCCAATTTATCCCACATTACTTGATTAAGTAAAATTCATTTGAATGCAAGTGATAAAGAGGGGAGATAAATGCATGGTGAAAGGTTTATGAATAATGAGATTAAATAAAATGATTAAATGGATTTAAATGTGAATGAAGATGATTAATAATGATTTAATGGAATATGGATATGTAAATGATTGTTGTGACATGATTTTAACCATTAATGATGATTTATGCAAATGATTTATAAAATGAAAATGATTAACAAGAATGATTTTTGTCATGAATGGCTGCAAACGAATGGTGAAACAATATATGAATGATCATGATTTATGCAAATGTAGAATGAGAATGATCGGAAGAACAATTATTTAATATTTTAATGGTCTAATTATTTAATGAAATGCAATATGAAGTGATTTAATGTAAATATTATGATAATTAGTTTATTATGAATGATAGTTGATGACTATGATAACAAATTTATTATGAAAAGGATATGGACAATAATGAACAATTATGCTTTATTATGAAAATGGATGTGAACGATAATGCAAATGGACAGGAATGTTTATGAAACAAATCATGAACAGAAATGAACAGGAATGATTGTTTATGCAAACGGATATGAACGAATATGAATGTTTAATATTTAATGGTTTAATGATTTGATGAAATGCTTGAATAGAGGAAAATACTGAATTAATTGATTAAGTAAATAATAATATCTATTTAATCAATAGATGAATTTCGTTACAATTGTAAGGACAAATTCAAGTGTCTACATTTTTCCCCTCTTTGAGACAATGCAGCATGTTGCGTTGTTTCATAGAAAAATATTGATCAACTGATACATGCCCCAAAGATATCTTGGTAAGGATTATGATAAGAATGATATGCCCCCTTGAGAGATTGATCGAACAGATTGTAAGAAGATTAATATCTCAATAGATGTCTAGAAAATGATTAAATACTTGATATTGTGCAAGCGATTAAGCATCAATGTACATTTGATGGAAATGCACAGTTGATAGGCGTAACTGAACAATTGATGGAAATGATTAGTATAGCCGGGTTGATGAGTTAATTAAGCTGATTGAGATTGGTGCTTACGGAAGACAAGTTGATGCAATGATTGATTGATTAATGAAGGGGACATGAGATTTTGAGAAGCAAGATGATTGATTTGAGATTTGATTCAAGGGACATATATCAGTTGGATAAAGCAATTGATTGATTTCTCTGCGACAAGAAAGATGAAGAAAATGAAATGCAAGAAATTGAAGATGGAAGAAATGCAAGATGGGAGAAAATGAAAGTGATGAAGCCTCTTGTTTCTTTTAAGTGCTTATATCATCATCAAGCTTATTATGTCACAAATTAGTATAAGTGTCTAGATAACATGAACTTCAAGACAACCTGAATACTGTTTGCATTTTTATTTAGCAGTAAAGTATAAGCATCTAGGTATAAATACCTTAGATGACCTGAATGCTTATTGCATAGAAGACACTATCAGACAAGGAATGTTCTCATCCACACTAGATTCATAGGTCCTCGATGGTTTTAGATAACCATGTCTTAGGATGAGTCATCCTGTGAATAAGAAATAGTCCACAGACAACAAAAAAGTGAACACGTCCCATCCTTTCCTCTCTAGTCGAAGACATCCTAGAGAAGCTAAAAGACATGCCACCAAAGATAAAAATAAAAAAAATAAAAAATCATAAAATAATCAAAGATCAACAAGCAAACAAGCATCATGCTTCAATGTAAATCTAATTCTTCTCACAATTTATGTGTTTGGTTGGATTTGAAAAGGGGGTTGATGGGTATGTTACAATGTCTGCTTGATTGTCAATCTTGGCGCATTTTGATTTTGTTGAAGTTCAAAGTTGTGAGGCGATCTGAAAGTGTAATTGTTTTGGGTTTTTTAAAGTTATTTGATTTTTTTGGATTTTTTTTAGGACATTTTGTGATTTTTAGGGATTTTTTCAACACATTTTATGATTTTTTTGGATTTTTTCAGGACATTTTATGATTTTTTGGGAATTTTTTAAGGAAATTTAATGATTTTAAAAAAAAAATTCAGGACATTTTATGATGGAAAGAGACGATTCACAAGCAAATAGACAAACAAAGGAGGTAGTTTCTCTTATCGCAAGATGTTCAATGTCCTAACCCATAGCTAAGGTTGAGGAGATGCCCCAGTGAGGGATAGGACCAACCTAGTACGCATGGCAAATCGAGCAAGCAAGGGGACTATCGAACAATTCACAAGCCATGGTGAGTGTGTAAAGGTCCATATGAAATGGAGGGTGAATGAAAATGAGATGAAAAGATCAAGTAGAGCTCCAAAGGAAAGAGGAGCAAAGCCTCTACACATGACGTTGATTTCTCGATTTTCACTATGGTACTTGCTCAAGGCGCCACTAAAGTGGTTTTCACCATTGAACAAATTGATTTCTCTTTACTTTTTCATCTTTTTTTTTGTATTTTTTTTAGGTCTTTTTTCCCTTTTTAAATATTTTTTTAGGTCTTTTTTTCATTTTTTTGTATTTTTTTAGGACTTTAAAAGAGTGTTCCCTTTGAAGTACTCAGGTATAAAACTTGCGGATGTGCATACTATTAATGGGATCACTGAGCAATTCACCTTTTGGAGTAGATAATTGGAATGCCTCTGATCCATACACAACAGTGATAACATATGGACCCAACCAGTTAGGCTCAAATTTTCCCTTCTTTTCTCTGTCTTGTTGGTTGCGAGGATTTTCATGAAGGACAAGATCCCCAACTTCAAATGTACGTGGTTTCACTTTCTGATTACAACTTTGGAACATATGATACTGGTATACACTAAGGTGATTGAAATCAGTTTGTCGTCGTTCATCCAACAGTTCCAATTCGTGCAAATGGGAAACTCAGTATTCTTCATCACTTATTTGATTGTGTAAGGAGACGCACAAAGAGGCAAACTCGACCTCGATGGGAAAGATGGCTTCAGATCCATAGACAAGGGCATAGGGGGTAGCACCTATGGGAGTGCAGACACTCGTGTGGTAAGCCCACAAGACATGACTCAGTTGAATATGCCAATCTTGACCAGCTTCATTGACCGTCTTTTTAAGAATTTTGAGCATAGTCTTGTTAGAGGCCTCAACCTATCTGTTACCTTGAGGATAGTAAGGTGTGGAAAAATGATGTTGTATATGGAATTTCTCACAGATTTCACAGACATCCTGATTTTTGAATGGACAACCATTATATGTGATGATGGATAAAGGAACACCATAACGACAGATGATGTAGTTCAATATGAAAGTGGCTATTTGTTTTCCAGTGATATGATTGAGGGGAACAACTTCAATCCATTTCGTGAAACTTTTTGTGGCAACGAGAATGAACTTATGACCATTGGATGAAAGTGGATGGATCTTGCCCATGAGATCGAGTCCCCACTGATAAAAGGGCCATGGTGTAGCAAGAGACTGCAATTCCAATGCAAGAGCATGTATCAAGTCTGCATGTTTTTGACACTGCTTGCATTTTTTAATAAACTAATAAGCATTATTTTCCATTGTGGGCCAATAATAACCCATACGCAAGAGTTTCTTAGCTAAGGTAGGACCACTAGAATGTGCCCCACATATACCTTCATGTACTTCTTGTAAAGCAGTTTTGACCTCATCATGCTCAAGGCATATAAGTAAAGTACCATCGAGACCTCGACGGTAAAGGGTATCAGCTAGGATTACGTAATGGGAGGCTTGACAGATAAAGGTTTTACATGATTTATTGGATAGGTTAGATGGCAAGGTGTTATCTCGAAGATAGGTGTAAATATCCCCATACCATTGATTATTAGGACCAACACTAAGATAGATCATTTCAGATTATGGTATATTGTAAGCAAGTTTCAAAAGAGGCTCTTCTAAGAACTCACAATAGGCGGCATTGCTTGGAATTTCCACAAGTGAACCAATTGTTTTCATTGCATAAAAAAATCTATTACTATCTTGAGGAATCTGCTCAAAATAAATTGATGTGAAATAGGCCTTGAATTCATCCACCATTCTTTTGTAAGGCATCAAATTTTCATCTTTTGTTTTATAGTCATCATTAACTTGTCTGATCACTAGCTGAGAGTCACCAAGAACATGCAACTCAAGGATTTTCCATTGCACATCCATATGAAGCCCAGAAAGTAATGCCTCATATTCAACAATATTGTTGGTACATGGAAACTATATCTTGTAAGCTTTAGGTATACAATCCCCTTATGGAGTGACAAAGACAATGCCAGCACCCAAACCACCTTGTGTGAAGGAGCCATCAAAATATAAAGTCCAAATATTTGTAGATTCCATGTTGAATATTGATTCATCAGGGAAGTCTATAATAAGAGGATGATTATTTGTCACAAGAGCATCGGTGAGTTGATCTACTATAACTTGTCCTTTGATTGCTTTTCTTTCTACGTACTCAATATCAAACTCGCTAAGAATCATCACTCATTTAGCTAATCATCCTGTGAGTGTTGCTTTGTTCAAGAGGTACTTAAGAGGATCAATTTTTGCAATGAGCTTTGTCTGGTGTGTAATTATGTAATGTCACAAATTTTGTGATGTAAAAACTACAACAAGGCATACTCTTTCAATAGGACTATAATTGAGCTCATATCCCACTGGAGTGCGGATAATGTAATAGATGGCATGTTCCTTTCCTTCAGAGTCCTGTTGTGCTAAAAGTTCCCCCAGTATTGTGGTGGTTGTGGATATATACATAAGTAAGGGCTTGTCATCTATAGGAGGTACTAATACTAGTGGTGTCATAAGATATTCTTTGATTTTCTAAAAATCCTGTTCACACTTGTCCTCCCATCGAAATGAAACATTCTTGTATTGTAGATGTTGAAAGGGTTGACATTTATCTATGAGTTGCACTATAAAATGGCGGATAGACTAAATTTTTCCTTGTAATGATCTCATCTGACTGATATTCTCAGGTGGAGGCATTTCAAGTATAGCCTTTACTTTTGCAGGATCAGCTTCGATTCCTTTAGCTGAAACAATGTATCCAAGGAGTTTTCCAGAGGTTACCCTGAAGGCACATTTCTTTGGATTAAATTGAACCTTGTCTTGTTCTAATATTGTGAAAATTTTATCCATGATCTCTAGATGCCCAGCTCTCGTGTAAGATTTTCCCAACAAATCATCTACATAGTCTTCCAAATAGGTATGCATCATGTCATGAAAGATAGTGGTCATTGCGCATTGGTAGGTAGCTCCAACGTTCTTCAACCCCAAGGGAATGAAATTCCAACAGAAGGTTCCCTAAGGAAAAGTGAATTTTGTCTTAATTTGATCTTCAGGAGCAATTTTAATCTAATTGTAGCTTGAGAAACCGTCCATGAGGGATAAAATTTTGTGCCCTGTTGTCAAATCCACTATCATGTCAATGTTTGGAAGTGGGAAGTCATCCTTAGGAAAAGCTTTGTTTAAATATCTAAAGTCTGTGCAAACTCAGATGCCCCCATCAAGTTTTGAAACTAGTACTAATTTTGAAATCCAATCAGCATAGTCAACAGGTGTTATAAATCCCACATCTAGCAACTTTTGTAATTTAGCTTTTACCAATAGAGCAATGCGTAGGTGCATTTTTCTCAACTTTTGTTTAACAAGTTTTGCCCTCGATGGAAAAGACAAGTGATGTGTTACTAGATCTAGATCAAGTCCTGGCATATCTACATAGGACCACACAAAGTTAACTTGTCTTTCCTTATAAAACTACATATGCTCCATTCTCTCTTCAAGTGTTAATGACTTTGCTAGATGAATTATCTTTGGTTTTTCTTCAGTGCCTAGATTTGTTTGCATTGTCTTCTCCACCAACACAGATGATTTTTCATGATAAATTGCTAAGGGAAGTGTGTCAAGCCTTCCATCCTCAAGCACCTCAGATAGGTTTTCACCCTTGGATACGTCCTTTATTTTTACTTTTTGCGGGTCTAATAGCGTCATAGAGTGGTTTTCACTAGGAGACTTATTTATATTTTCAATAATTTTGTGACTAAAAGGCTTGGCACTCCCCCCAAAGTAAGCCACACTAGTGATTTCTATGGTGAATACTGCTTTATAATCCTCAAGAGGTGTGTCTTCTCATGCTCCCAGAAATTTTATGATTGCCTCATCATTTTCAAATACATCCAGTTGTGGTGGTTCCTTTTTATTGAAATCGATGAGTTCAAGGTGAATTAGGGGTAAAGGATCATAATTTGAGCCAAGATTTGGAATAGATTCGAGGGTACAAATGTTATGATAGGGTTCAGGGGTAGGGACACTATCATAGTCATAAATTTCAATGAATTCATTGATGGAACTTTTCTCATTTTCCTGTGTAGCATTAGAAGACTCTACTTCCTTACTTGAAGTACATGCGGTACTCAAGGTCTTATCTTTTTTCACATCATATCCTAAACCAAGGACTTTTTGTGTATGAATAGGTTGTATTGGTTCCAAGATACCCCATTTTTGTAAGCCAAGAGGAATTTTACCATCATATCCCAGTTGTTTCATAAGATCAAATCCTTTACCATATTGTTCAACTAGTATCCTTATTTCAGTTTGTTCTTTTTTTGTATCTTCATCTTTGTATAACCATTTTAAGAGATCGGCTTCTTCTATTTCATTATAAAGGGCTCCCCATTTTTTGAAAGTAGTTGATTTACAAATCATTGTAGTATTTACATCTGATGTGGTTTGACATAGGTGTGGGGAGATAAAGGTAACTTTCCAATGCAAAGGGCACGATTCAAGGTATATTCCCCTACTCCTTGTTCTTTAACTTGTATTTTGATCTCGACTTCATTGGATTTTGAGGAGGATGCTTTTAAGGACTCAAGATCAACATATGCTTTGGAAGGAAATGCTTCACGGTTGCTTGGGATTGTGATTTCAGTTTTAGGACTTTAGATTATGGCAATACATGAAAGGGTTTGGATCTCCTCGTATTGTGATTTCAACACCATTGTGTGGGAATTTAATGCACTGGTATGTAGAAGGTATTGCTTGCATTGCATGAATCCAAGGTCTTCCAAGGAGGATATTATAGGTCAAAGGGAGATCAAGGACTAGGAAAACCACATCCTTTACCATAGGGCCAACTCTGATCGGTAGAGTAACTGATCCTTTAGATGATTGTTCCTCTTCATCACATGCCTTTATGGTAATATTTTTACTTGGATCAGTTGCATTTTTAGAGAACCCTAATTTTGTGATCAATACTTGGGTACAAATATTAAGACCTACTCATTTGTCTATCAGAACTCACTTGATCTTGACATTATGGATGAGGACATCAATGTGTAAAGCTACGTTATGCGGTTGTCGAAGGGATGAATCATCATTTTTAGTAAAAGTGTGAGTATGAGGAGAGGTGATGTGTCCCACCATAGATTGGAATTGATCTACATGTAGGTTTGTAGGCACTGTAGCAGTAGTAATCTCTTTATCTAGGATAGCTTTATGCTCAGGAGATAGGTGTAGCAACTCAAGCATAGAAATTTGTGCAGGCATTTTTCCTAAATGTTCTATGAGGTTATATTGTGAAGCCGGTGTAGCGGGTTTTGCATTAGGACTTCTAAGGGTGATTGTGCCTTTATGAGTAGTAACCTTGTAATTAGGTTCTTTTCCTTTTATAATGAAAGTGTTTACATGATTATCAACCTCATTGATGTTATGTATGGTATAATCATACTTAGAAATAGTATAGTTTACACCATCTCCTGATTCAAGAGCCTTTCCTTTATCCTTGTCATGCTTAGGGAAATGGTTTTTAAACACCTCATGATCAAAGTTTCCAAAAGGAGTGTGTTCATTAACTGCTATCTTACCATCATCAATAAGGTCCTATATTAAATGTCGAAGTTTATTGCAACTATTAGTCTTATGTCCTTTATGCCTATGATAGTCATAAAAGTGATCCTCATTCCACCATGGGGGTTTTACTTGTGGATTATATTCCTTCATTTCAGGTAGTGTTATAATATTATTTTCAAGAAGTTCTTTTAATGTAGATTCAAGTGATTACCCCAATGGTGTAAAATTTCATTTAGGGAAACTTCCCTATTTTTCTTTTCCTTTATCTGAAGATGGACCTTTGAGATTGTAGATAGGCGATGATGTTTTAGTTGTTTTCACATCAACAACTCCGCCATTGACTACATTCTTGTTCTTAACCCAAAAATGTGTCTTGTTGTTTGAACTCAATTTTTGATCTTTGTCATTATTAAGTTTAATAGTCCCATCATCGATAAGAGTTTTTTCAATTCAAAATCCCATTTCTATGGCTTCATCAAAGGAATCCAAGAATTTTAGGTGAAGTTCCCTTCCAATTTATTTGTTCAAATTTTGACAAAAGAGGTCAATCAATTCTTTTTTTGGAATGGTATAAGGTAATCATTTTGTTAAATATCTCCATCTTTGTAAAAATGACACAAAAGATTCACCTTGTGTTTGTTTGGTGTTGAAAAGGTTTGTCATGGTCACTTTAAGGTCACAATTGAAACTGTAATTGGAGAAAAATTTATCAACCAGTTCTTGAAAAGATTTGATGGTTGGGGGTAATCGGGAAAACCATTCCATAGGCTCTCCTCCTAGACTGCGAGGGAATAATCTCATAAGGTACGTTTCATCAACTACAAATTCCATGGAAGTGGCACAAAATTGTCTTATGTGGTCTTTAGGATCTCCTTTTCCATTATATTTTTCAAGTTTTGGTATGTCCTAGTGGTTAGGAAAAGGTGGCATTGGTATGCTCAAATCGAATGGATAACTTGTGAGATGATGTTTTGTTGTTCTTAAGAGTATCCAATTCTTGTCTCAATGTTCTAAGCTCATCCAAAATAGGATCATTTTCAGGTGTAGGTTTCGATGTCTTTGAAGATATCTTGTAACCAGGTTGTAGATAGAAGGGTCTATGATCTTTGATTCTACCATTGTTGTTTGTTTTGGGATGCTTAGATTCACTAGATTTAGGTTGTTCATTCATTGTGAGTAATGATATGTCAAAATTAGGAGGCATTTTGATTCCTTCATCAACAAGGGCTTTGAAGTATTGTTGTGGGTTACATTTGACCAACTTTGTAAGCAGTTTAGTGAATCTATTATCATTACGAGCTTCATTTATAGTGGATTGTGTTATTTCTTCACTATCAGTTTCATCTATTTCACTAGTTGCAACACTAATGTGATCTTCCCCATCAAAGTATTTTCCCCAAGGGTTCCCTTCTTGAAACATTTTTGCTCTTGTTCTAGGGGTCATAGGTGATTGTTCTAATTTTCAACCAAAGATAATGTATGAGACCTAAGACTAGGATGCAATGAAAAGGATATGATTCTAAGATGGGATATAAAAATGGTATGGTATGATATGAGAAGCTAAGAATGCAAGAGCTCAAAGACAACTCTAGGTCTAAATTTTGTTATGATGTAAAGGCTTTACTTGTGTTATGATGGATAGACACAAGGACCAATGATCAAGAGAGGGTATGTAGGAGATGATGGATTCCAAAAGGATTGCCCTACTCAAGGATAATAGTATGTTCCCTAACTTAAGGATGGTGAACCTCAAGTTATGTGGATGATAAATAGCTAATGGTTTGATTTGAAGACCTAGGAAGAGTAGCCTAAGTGCAATCTAAAGGTTTGTTTGAACTAAAATGGATATGCAAGGGTGGAGGATATGCAAAGACTAGGTGGAATGAAAGGATTGAAAAATAAGAACTGAAGGATGATGGCCCCAAGAAATCTAAGTGATAGGTTCATTTTGGATGTTTTTGTTGTTTGACGTTTTGGGGTTCGCAAAGTTTGAGATGTTGCAAATTACTAGGTGTGATGTTAGTTTGAGGTCTATTTTTGAACACACACACAATACATAGCAGACAAAATGTTTGATTTTAACAATACAAGCACAAATCCTAAGGTTGGCAAGGACTATATTCATTGGATTCTACGTGGGTTTCCCTAGCTGCACTTATTCTTAGTGGGTGACTTAGAAGCTTGGCCACACTGGCTCCCCTCCACAACACTCACTTATTGGGTCAACCAAGATTTGAGGCCTCATGAATCTCCCATGACAGACTCTTCACCTCTACTAAGAACTGGGAGAATGTGGATGCCTTGGCAACGATTGTTGTTGCACCAAAAATAGAAGGGTTTTTGGCAAACTACACAAGATGGTTCTAGTGAATACTTAGGGACATGGCAATTCGCGAGCGTACAACAAGCCACTTAAGGATTTAACCACTCTACTAGGGGCTCTTATACCTTTAAAAGAAAAGGTAGGTACCCATTTTTGAATGGCACTACATGGCTAAGGCCTACATACCATAAGGACTTGACAGTTTAGTCTAATCCTTTTATATACCGGCCTGAGCAAAAAATCGGTTGGAGTCGTTCCCTCTTGCGAGGCAGGACCCTCTAAGGTATAAACACAAAAAAAAATGGGTCTAGCTTTCTAATCACTGAGTTTGCACAAGGTGAGAGCATAATACCTACCATCCTTCAAACACAACAAACAGTGTTCATTGACCTCCTAGTTAAATCTATGTGAAAAAAGAAAGTTGTTCCTTTTAAGCACCAATTGAAATGTGATCTACTCTAAAACAAACAATATTTAGTTGTTTCAGAGTAAAGTTTTGGACCCACGAAAACCCACAAAACCACCCATTAGTAGTTTCAATCTATATTCTTTAACAAACAAGAGTTTTATTTTTGACCTTTGGACAAACACACCTGCAAAAAAAACCAACTTAACTAAATTAACCCCGAAATTAAACTAGAACTAAAACATAAAAAGACATTAATCTAAAAGTTAATAAGAAACTTAATATAATCCTAAATTAATCAAAATCTAAATTAAATCTAAGTTAAAAAAAATCAAATCTAAATTAAAAAGCTAACTATAAGCTAAATTAAAATTTAAATCTAAAAATATCAATCTAAATTTAAATCTAATTTAAAGTTAATTTAAAATCTAATTTAAACCTAAGTTAATTCTAAAATTAAATCTAATTAAAATCTAATTTAAAATCTAAATTAAATCTAAGTTAATTCTAAATTAAAGTTATTTCTAATGTAAATCTAAATTAAAGTTAATTAAAAACTAATCTAGATTAAAAGTTAATCTAAATTAAATATAATCTTAATTAAAAATTAATCTAAAATTAAAAACTATTCTAAATTAAATCCAAACCTTAAACTACAAAATTAAATCTAAATTAAAAATAAAGTTAAAACGAAGATTAAAATTAAAACTAAATCTAAGATTAAATCAAAACTAAAACTAAATCAAAACTAATGTCTAAATTGAGGCAAAACTAGATTAAATCTAAAGCAGTTAATGAAGACCTTGTGCATTTAGCCAACTCTCAGCAAGGCTTTGAGAAGAAGATAGAATTGCATGTCGACTACTGCAAACATTTGCTTGATACTGCCAAAATTCATGGAGGACCTACAAAACGTGAAGAACAAAGATATTAGTCAGCAAACTTAGCGCTTATCAAAAATATTTAATCATTAAAATGCGAAAGCCTATTTTATGTTTGCAGATTACGTTCCAAAATAGAAAATGTTGTGATTGCAGGATGTTCTCAGAAAGAAATTGCCGAGTATGTTTCAAAATAGCATGATTGCGGGATGATTTAATCGCAGAAATTGTCGAGTATGTTTCAAAATATCATGATTTAATCGCAGGTTACGTTGATCAAGATGTTGTGATTGCAGTCGGAATGGAATACATGATTGCAAGAATGCTCAAAATGGAGATTGCATGAAATGAATTTGCTTCCTCACAAATCATTACTATTGCGCTCTCAACGCCAGATGTTAATGGCCATTGTCAATCTATAGATGTGCATTCTAAAGCCAGAAAATGAGAACCAACTATTTCACAAAATATGTTCAAAACTTTACTATTTGATACCCACTGTTTTATTTACCATGAAAATGTTACTAGCCTAAAAACGTTAACAACATGAAGGACACACAGTTAGACTCATGTATCAAATTAGTTTCTTCGTCCCCTGATAATGAGGGTTTAGGCGATGTTTCCTAGAGATATGACAACAAAAAATTAATGTCAAGAGTGTAAAAACCCTGTGCAAACTCTAAAAATATAGACACCAATTCTTACGTAGCCCAAATGTTCATGAATGCCTCAAACATGCACACATTGCCAGCCAACGAAATGACAGAGAGTACAGTCGATGCAGCTAAGAGTGATGAGACGCTCATAATTGATAAATTTTGTGTTGAGGATAAAGCTATGCCCTGTAGTAATGGGATCTCAGACAAAGCGATTAGAGGTGGTTCCAAGATTTAGGATATTAAATCAAAAATAATTTAAACTCTAAAAATGATAAGCCGCATACTATTAACAATGATTTTTTTCAAAATACCCCAACGACCTGCAGATTTTTCTTATTCACAGCAAAAGAAATCAAAACCAAAATGCTTGTATTTTCCTATCCCACCAGGGCCATAAAATTCATGGTTCTACGAACAAGAATCACCATTTCATGCCCACATCAATAGAGCCATTCTAATTAAAAGAAAAACTAAAAATGCAAACTTCTAAACTACATAAACAACAAAAATGATTTTAAAAGAAATCAGTCTCCATTGGAATCCTAACACCAAGGTCTTGTTCATGTACTTTTTCTCTCAAATCTGGCAAGCATAGGTGCATCAAGAGGCAGTTGGTGAATGGATTAATGCAAAGATGTGAAGATGTGAAGATATATGTATATGCAAAATTCCTGAGTCCAAATGAGAGGGAAATCCCATTTAAATAGGCATCTTTGGGGATGGAGAGGTGTTGAGAAGGAAATGCGGGATTAAAGATGTGAGCTGAAGAATGCCAATCTATCCCACATTACTTGATTAAGTAAAATGCATTTGAATGCAAATGATAAAGAGGGGAGATAAATGCATGGTGAAAGGTTTATGAATAATGAGATTAAATAAAATGATTAAATGGATTTAAATGTGAATGAAGATGATTAAAAATGATTTAATGGAATATGGATATGTAAATGATTATTGTGACATGATTTTAATGATTAATGATGATTTATGCAAATGATTTATACAATGAAAATGATTAATAAGAATGATTTATGTTGTGAACAGCTGCAAACGAATGCTAAAATGATATATGAATGATCATGATTTATGCAAATGCATAATGAGAATGATTGGATCAACAATTATTTAATATTTTAATGGTCTAATGATTTAATGAAATGCAATATCAAGTGAACGGTTCATGCAAATGAAGTGATTTAATGTAAATATTATGATAATTAGATTATTATGAAATGATAGTTGATGACTATGATAACAGATTTATTATGCAAAGGATATGGATGATAATGAACAATTATGCTTTATTATGAAAATAGACGTGAATGATAATGCAAACAAACATGAACGTTTATGAAACGAATCATGAACGGAAATGAACAAGAATGATTATTTATGCAAATGGATATGAACGAATTTGAATGTTTAATATTTAATGGTTTAATGATTTGATGGAATGCTTGAATAGAGGAAAAAACTGAATGAATTGATTAAGTAAATGATAATATCGATTTAACCAATAGATGAATGTTGTTTGATTGTGAGGATAAATTCAAGTGTCTACAGTTATTGTGAAGAAACAAAGACTAAATTTATAGATGATTCAAGGCAATCGACGGATGAGATTGAACAGAAGATTGACAGTAAGGATCGAATGAGACAACATGCATGAGAAAGTTTCTCATTTTTGAAACAAAAAATGGAAGAGTTTCTCATTTAAAAAATGGAAAATGTAAGAAGGATCGAAGAGAAAAGTGAAAGAGGAAATAGAAAAATGTAAGAGATGAGTGGAGAGAATCATAAAAAGTGGAAGAGTTAACTGAAGGAAAGAGGCAGTCAAGTAGAAGAAAGGTTTAGTCAAGTGGAAAAGGAATGGAAGAGTTAGGAGAAGAGAAGAAATTGCGGCAAGTTTTTGAAAATAAATTAATTAATTATAAAGGAACTTAGGTTAGGATGATTAAATAAATAATAGTATTTATTTAATTGAAGACAAAATTAGGTTAGGGATTAAAAAATTAAATATAATTATTTAATCAGAGAAATGAGAAGAAAGAATAATTAAATAGTTATAATTATTTAATTACTAGGATGTGAAGAAGAATAGAATTATATTTATATGAGAATTAGGTTTAGTCAGAATTATGGTTAGATGCAAAATTAGTCAAAAAATATTGTTGCATCTCATAACAATTTTGAGTGTCTACATTTTTCCCCTCTTTGAGACAATGCTCAAAGTAACATTATTTCAAAGAAAAACCAAGAAATAATCTAACTAGGCATAGCCCCAACGTGCCCCAATAGAAGTAGGATTATGATGCCCCCTCGAGAAATTTGGTGAAAAATCCAAAAATTGAGCCAAATTTATCGATAAGTTGGAAGAAAATGTTAGTAAAAAGTGAAGAATGGTTAGCTCGATCAATATTAGATGTGGAAAAGATTGATCAGGTAGAATGGAAGCATGAGATTTGAAATGGATGAATTTTGGAAATGGATTGATATGATAGATTTTAAACTTAGATAATTGCACAAATATCATCATTGGGAATTTTTATTTTGCAAAAAGATGATGTACACCAAGGTTTGGAAAGACCAAGGTACGAAATGTGATCCCTTTGTGTAGACAAACACATTGCAGATAAGGAGACAAACATAAATCAAAACAAATAAGGTCATGATCCATCCTCACTTCTCTATTTTTTGCACTATATTCTCATTAGTATTGTCATTGATGTCAACCTCTAGTGTGGTTATGATGAGAAGGTGTTTGTGGTGTTGAGCAAGTGTTTCAGATGCAACAAGTTCGCTTGGTTTCCAAATGTTTTTGAGAAAATTTACATAAAGAGTGTGCTTGAGGTGATAGGGGTGTGTTTTGTATTGCGCACTACATTTCATCAAGCTTGAAGATGTGCTTGTGCAGTTTGGATGTGATGTTCATAAGTGTTCAAAGGTGTTATATCTAGAGTTTCAGGTTCTAGATCATGTGGCAGTAGAAGATGTGTTTGATAGTGTTTGGCCTATGCAAAAGGTTGTTTGAGAGAAATGGAATTGCTCTGCATTTATCCACACTAAATTTTCTTGTCTTACATATTTGGGAATGTGCTAATGATGCTTGTATCTATCCTCCCTTGGATGTTTGGTGTTCATCTATTCCACAAGCTTGGTTCATGTGTTGTGTCTTAGTGGCAATTTGACTAGTTGCACAAGATGATAGTATTCCTAGTTGCATGTGTTGGCACTAGTGTTTTTGAATATTTTGTTGGTGTTGGAATATTTTAGGATGTTGTGTAATGTCGCTAAGTGGTTCGCAAGATGTTTCTAAACCTAGTAAAGTGTGAATGTGATTGCTTGTTAGTGTTAATGTTGGTTTGGTTGACCTAGCATGTTAGCATTGCTTGTGGATGTGCTTCATTGTTTTTGGAAGTGTGGTGTAGCATTTCAGTGTAGATTTGGGTCCCAGTTAACCCTTGGTCTAGTTTTCCTTCACTTCTTTCCACCGCAAAAGTGTTTGGTGTTGACCTATTTGGTGGTTGCATGTTTGAGGTACATACATTTCATTGAGGTTGACTTGGAGAAGGTTATTCATGGTTGTGAATGATTTATATGAAAGGTTAACTGTGTGGTGTGATGTGTGGTGTGATCAAGTTTTGAGATTTGAGTGTGAGCATGAACACCTGTGACTACCAAAAGAAATGAGCAGAAGGTGTCTACATTTTAGTGTTCCTAAAGTTGTTGGAGGTAGTGAGTTGAAGGTTGTAGATGGTGAAGAGTTTTTGTGATGTATTCTCCTATTAATTTGAGGTAGTGAACCTCCTTGTAACAATTTCTTTGTAATATCTTGTATGAACTAGAAGAAGTAATCTTCCTTGGTAATGAGCCTTTCTTTCTTTCTTTTGGACAATGAGTCCTTTGGGAATTGAGCCCTTCTAATAGTGATCCTTTTGTAATCAGTGTTGATATTCATATATATGTGATTTAATCCTCATTGTGGTTTTTCCTTGACTAGGGTTTTCCATATAAAATATGGTGTTCTATTGTGTATGGTTGTTGTTGTGTTGAAGTTTCATTTGTTTACATTCATGTTGATATATAATAAGGGTTTTAAGGTTTTAATAAACAACTGATTCACTCCCCTCCTTGTTGTCATGTGTGCCTAACAATTGGTATCAGAGAAGAGGTTCCTTAGAAGAATCTTAACCTCTTGAGGTAGATCTGGATGGTGTATAGGAATGGTGTCAAAGCTCCTATGTTTGATGGAATAAATTATGACTTTCGGAAAGCTAGGATGGAATCCTTTCTTGTCTCATTAGGGTTCGGTGTATGGAAGTCAGTTGAAGATGGGTATACTATACCTACTACTACTCCAAAAAGTGAAAATGATATCAAGGATTATGAGAATGGAAAATCAATGAATTCTATTTTGAGTGGGCTTTCAGATTTAGAACTTGTGAGGGTGATAAGCTACAAAATTGATAAAGAGGTCCGGGTGAAGTTTCAAATTATTTATGAAGGAGATGCTAAGGTCAAGCAAGCAAAGATGCATAATTTCAAAGCCAATTTTGAAACCCTAAGGATGTCAAAAGATGAAGATATTTTAGGCTGCATGCTCAAGGTGGATGAAATTGTCAATGCTATCAATGGTCTTGGTGGAAAATTGGAGTAAAGTGAAGTTGTGAAGTAGGTATTGAGAACTCTTCCTAAATATTATAGTGCTAAAGCCTTTTTTGTTAAGGAAGCTCAAAATATAGATCAATATACTAGAGATCAAATATTTGGTTCTTTAACTACTTTTGAATTAAGAGAGTTTGACAAAGATTCTTCAAATAAAGAAATTCTTTTTAAAGTCATCAATAAAGAAAGGATTGATGAATCTGATCTGGATGATCTTGATGAAGTGGAAGCAAATTTTATAAGAAGATTAAAAAAGGGAACTACCAACTACAAAGGTAAGTTACTCTTCAAGTGTTTTAATTGTGGAAAGATAGATCATTATGCTTCAAAATGTCTAGAAAATTTTTCAAATGAAAAACATAAAGATCATAAAGGTAAATATTTCAAGAAGAGTTATTATGTTAAAGAAGACAATGGTATATCTGATGACAAGGAATCAAACTATTTGGCTGATGGAAGTGATGAATGATTGTTCATGACTTTGACTGTTGGAACTAATTCTACTAACCTTGAAATATGTGAAGGAAATTGCTCTAAAAATAGGTCGCAATATTGAAGGAACTACGTTGACTGCCTTTCATGCAAGAGAGGAGAGAAGCTATTGGATAATTGACAGTGGATGCTCAAATCATATGACAGGTGATAAGAGTAAGTTTGTTAAATTTGAAAAGTATGATGGTGGTCTTGTTAAGTTTGGTAATGCTACATTGGATAAGATCTACAAAAAAAGGTTCAATTAGTTTTGATGACAAGAATAAGATAGATGATGTTATTTTTGTCAAGGTTCTCCAGCATAATCTTCTCAATGTAGGAAAAATGTGTAGAAGAGGATACAATCTAGTGTTTCAAGATGATGGTTGTAAAATCAGAAAAGGAAGCTTCAAAACTCTGGTTGCTACAAGAATAAGGATAGAAGAGAATATTTATCATCTCAAAGGTGCTAGTGGTGAGTGCTTTATGTCACAAATCAATGAAAGTTGGTTTTGGCACAAAAGAATGTGTCATATCAATTTTGATAGCCTAGTAAAGATCAGCTCTACTCATGTTGTGAGAGACATGCCAAGAATTACAAGGCCTATCAATGCAATTTTCAAAGAATGTTAGGTTGGTAAATAGACAAAGAAGAGGTTAAAATCTAAAGAATACTCTACCATAGGGCCTTTGGAGTTGGTGCCTACCAGAACAAGAAGCTCTCAAGGTGACAGGTATTTTATGTTGTTAATAAATGATTACTCTAGAATGATTTGGGTAACATTTCTCAAATAAAAATCAGAATCTCTAGATAATCTTAAAGCATTTAAATCTATGGCTGAAAATGAAATGGATTTGAAAGTCGAGTGTTTGAGGTCTTTCAGAGGTGGTGAGTTCACCTCGAATCAGTTTAACAATTTTTTTGAAGATCATGGGATATACTTAGGCATTTATCTACTCTTAGGACTCCACAACATAATGGATTTGTGGAGAGGAAGAATAGGACAGTTTAGGAAGCAACAAGAACCATGTTGAAGGAACTAGATGTCTATTGGAGAGAATCTATTCATACTACAATTTACATTCACAATAGAGGACAATCAAGAGTAAACAGTTCAAAGACTCCTTAAGAGCTATCATATGGCAAAACTCCTATTGTGAAATATTTTAGAGTGTTTGGAAGTAAATGCTATATTAGGATAGATGAAGATAACTTAGGAAAGTTTGATGCAAGATCAGATGAAGGAATATTCCTTGGATATTCTAAAAAGAGAAAGGCATACAAGTGTTACAACAAAAGGCTAAATAAGATAGTTGAAATTACAAGTGTCAAAGTGGATGAGGAATCACATCAAAGCTTAGTGTTGATAGAAGGATATGAATCTAATAAGCCCCCTTGCAGAGAAGAAGATAAAGAAAAAGAGATGTCAGTTTAAGAGGAAGTTGCTCTTGAAAAGAATCCTAAGACTCCTAAGTATGTGTAGAGGAATCATTCTGAGGATCAAATAATTGGAGACAAAAGAAAAGGTGTGTTGATAAGGAGAAAAGTTGTTATGACTAACGAACAAGTAGAATTTTATTTACTTTCTAAGATAAAACCTAAAATAGTAACTTAGGCATGCATGGATGAAAATTGCATCAAAGTTATGGAAGAAGAGTTGTGGAAAATTGAGAAGAATTAGACATGGGAACTAGTCCCAAGACCAGCAAAAAAATTATTATAGGAACTAAATTGGTTTTTAGGAACAAATTAAATGAAAATGGAGAATTTATCATAAACAAGGCTAGGCTTGAGTGTAAGGACTACTAAAAAATGGAAGGAATAGATTTTGAAGAGAATTTTGCTCCAGTAGAAAGAATGGAAGCTATTAGGATGTTTTTGGCTTTTGTAGCACATAAATACTTCAAAGTATATCAAATGGATGTAAAGTCTACATTCTTAAATGGTGAGTTAGAAGAAGAGGTATACATTGAACAACCAAGAGGTTTTTAGTTATCGCGAGATTTTGATATGGTCTACAAGTTGAATAAAGCATTGTATTGACTTAAACAGGCTCCTAGAGCTTCGTATGCAAGATTGGACATGTACTTATTGCAACAAGAATTCAAAAAGGGTACTAAAAATAGAAATCTTTATTTAATCTTGATTGTATTTGTGTATGTTGATGACATAATCTTTGGAGGAAATGAGGAAATGTGTAAAAGGTTTGTAGAGGAGATGCAAAATGAGTTTGAAATGTCAATTTTTGGGGAGATGACTTTCTTCCTTGGGCTACAAATCAGTTAATCAGAAAAAGGTATATTCATTACACAATCAAAATATGTTAAGGAAATGTTAAAGAAGTTTGGAATGGAGGACTTTAAACCAGTATGCACTCCGATGGTTACTAGCTATAAATTGAGAAAAAATAATGAATCTCCTAAGGAAGATCATCATCAGACCAAGTATAGATCCATGATTGGTGGATTATTATATCTAAATGCAACTAGACTAGATATTATGCATGCAGTATGTCTTATGGAAAGATTTCAAGAAGATCCTAGAGAATCACATGTGGCAAAATTCAAAAGGATATTCAGATACTTAAAGAGAACTCTAGACTATGGTCTATGGTATTCTAAGGATACTGAATTTTCTTTAAGTGCTTACATAATGCATATTAGGTAGGATATATGGATGATAGAAGAAGTACATGTGGAGGTGCTTTCTTTCTTGGAAATAGATTGGTTTCTTGGATAAGTAAAAAGTAGGTTTCAATATCAGTATTTACTACAGAGGTAGAATATATTGTTGCAGCATCTTGTTGCACATGGGTGTTGTGGATGAAGAAAACATTGAAAGATATTAGTGTTAATTGATGAACCTATATCTATCTTGTGTGATAATACAAGTGCTATCAATATTTCAAAAAAATCGGTAATGCATTCAAGAACAAATTATATCTCTATCCGGTATCACTTTCTAAGAGATAAAGTTGTTGGGAATGAAGTAAAGTTGGAGTATGTTCCTAAAAAATATCAAATAGAAAACATTTTCAAAAAGGCTCTTCTAAAATATCATCTCCACACTTAACCAAATTCCTCTTAGAATCCATTTTGAGTGCTTGTGTTTGAGAACCAGAATCATAGGATGAAAACCCTAGTGATTTCAAAGGATGATCTTATATAGAGTTCACATTCAAGCTTCATTAGACATGGAATCTAGTCGCCTTGTAATAATTAAATTTTACATTATTGTTGGTATATATTGCATGATATATTTGAGTATCTCATAAAAAAGCTAGGGGTTATTGCCCCTCCTTTTAACTAGATGAATAAGTTGGTGCATCTCTCCAAGGGAGCAAGCCAAGAAGTATTCTTTGTCCTAGACTGATGAAGGCTACCTCTTAGGGGAGCAAGTAGTGGTATCTTTGGTTGGTGTAGTCAAGGGAGCATATGTTGTGCCTAAAAGTGTGTGAGAGAGAGAAGTGAAGTGTGTAGGTGTTTCCCTTTGCCATTGATGTCAAAGGGGGAGAGAAAGAAGTCTTAAAAACATAAGAAAGGGATAGAGAGAAAGAAGTCTGAAATGTAAGAAATGTCCAAGGGGGAGAGCTATTTGAGAGTTGGAGATCAAAGTTTCTTTTATTGTTGATGGTTTTTCAATAGGTATTTCCATCAATGACAAAGGGGGAGATTGTTGCAGTATGTTGTCATTAGTGTTGTCATTGATTTCAACCTATGTCAACCTCTAGTGTGGTTATGATGAGAAGGTGTTTGTGGTGTTGAGAAGGTTTTGTGATGCAGTAGGGTCACTTGGTTTCCAAGTGCTTTTGAGAAAATTTTCATAAAGAGTGTACAAGGTGACATGGGTGTGTTTTGTATTGTGCTCCACATTTATTCATGCTTTAAGATGTACTTGTGTAGTTTGGATGCAATTTTTAGAAGTTTTCAGAGGTATTATATCTAGAGTTTCAAGTTCTGGATCGTGCGACAGTAGATGTGTTTGATAGTTTTTGGTCTATGCAGAAGGTTGTCTAGGAGAAATGGAATTGCTTCACATTTCTCTACATTGAAGTTTCTTGTCTTGCAGATTTGGGAATGTGCTAATGTTGCTTGTATCTATCTTCCATTGGATGGTTTGGTGTTCAACTTTTTTGCAGGCTTGGTTCATGTGTTGTGTCTCAATGGCAGTTTGACTGGTTGCTCAAGATGATAATATTCTCAGTTGCATGTGTTTGTGCCAAATAGGATGTTGTGTAATGTTGCTAAGTGGTCCATAGGTTGTTTCCAAATTTGGTGAAGTGTGAATGTGGTTGCTTCTTAGCATTAATGTCAATTTGGCTGACCTAGTGTGTTAGTGTTGTTTTTGGATGTGCTTCATTGTTTGTGGAAGTGTGGTGTAGCATGTTGGTGTGGATTTGGGCTCTAGTTAACCCTTGGTGTGGTCCACCTTCACTTATTTACACCGTGGAAGTGTTTGGTGTTGACCTATTTGGTGGTTACATGTTTGAAGAGCATACATTTCACTGAGGTCAACTTAGAGAAGGTTATTCATGGTTGCAAATGATATATATGCAAGTTCAATTGTGTGGTGTGATGTGTGGTGTGAAATGATGTGTATGTGATCAAGTGTTGAGATTTGAGTGTGATCATGAATGCCTATAACTACCAAAAGCAGTGAGCAAAATGTGTCTACATTTCAGTGTGCCTGAAGTTGTTGGAGGTAGTAAGCCAAAGGTTGTGAATGGTGAAGAGTTGTTGTGGCAGATTCTCTTGTTGCTCTGAGGTAGTGAACCTCCTTGTAATAGTTTCTTTGTAATCTCTTGTATTTCAAAAGAAGTGACCTTCCTTGGCAGTGAGCTCTTGGTAGTGAGCCTTTCTTTCTTTCTTTTGGATAGTGAGTCCTTTGGGTAGTGAGCCCTTTCAGTAGTGATCCTTTTGTAATAAGTGTTGATATTCATATATATGTGAGTTAATCCTCATCGTGGTTTTTCCTTAATTAGGTTTTCCCATGTAAAATATGGTGTTCTATTGTGTATGGTTGTTGTTGTGTTGAAGTTTCATTTGTTTACATTCATGCTGATACATAATAAGGGTTTGAAGGTTAATGAGGGTTTTAAGGTTTTAATATACAACTAGTTCACCCCCTCTCAATTGTCATGTGTGTCTAACTAATCACTTGTGGATATCCTTGAGTAGCATAGGAACATGAAAAAAGATAAATCAAATAAAATATAAGACTCACTGAACCAAATGAGTCAACAACCATTTAGATCTTATTTCTAGGGATGGAGGAATAGAAAGAGTGTCTAGTTTTAGGAATGAAGTACCTTGTATAAGATGCATGGTTTGGTTTTGAGGGATACAACAAAACTTGTATAAGATAGATGATAGATGATGATAGATGATGAAGATAGAACTGAATAAATTGTGTTTACTTCCAGGAATGAAACACCTCGTATAAGACACCTGGTTTGGTTTCGAGGGATGCAACAACCTGCATAAGACAAAGGATAAGTGATAAAGATAACAATGAACATAGATGATAAGAATAGGTAATTGATCAATTAGGCATGAAGGCTAGCTTGATAGTTCATCTTTTATTTTATGATTTTTTAAGCTTAGGGTTATTTTGTTAAGATGTTTTGTTTGTGTTGGATTAAAGTGTCAGTTTAGCAAAGGAAAAAATCATTATGGAGGGAAAATAATGATGGGTGTGAAATTTATTATGAGTTATAGATGGATTTGTAGATTAGCCTCTTGCAGCTCGAGGGCAAGCTCTTTCATTTCAAAATCTCTTCTATTGCAATTTTTTTCATATTTTTGAGATGCTCCATATTCCTTTCTTTCAATTCCTCCCTCATCCTAAGTAGCCCATAGACTTCAACAATATTTTCTTATCAGTTCACTTTGAGTGAGCCACATATCAACATGGCACAGTTTCTAGCAAGACCATTTCCTCTTATTCTCACAAAGGTGCATGAAGGCACCATGTGGTGGCTCCACATGATATCTATAATTTTTTTTTTCATCGAGGCAATCATCGTAGAGAGCACCATGTGTTGATGTCGCAAAGGTTCTTGAAGGACCAAGGAGGGAAAGTCTTAGAAAATCCCACTTGCACACCACATGTCTAGGGCATAGAGTTCTTAAAGATAAAAGCGAAGGGAAGCTCAACTATAGTTGGAGTGTGCCACTTGTCAATGGAGTAGAATCCCAGACATATTTTGAGCCTTGAAAGGAGTTAAAAGTGTGCTATTGGTTATCTTGAAAGTGGAGGAGGGGCGCCTTCTTTCGCATGTCTGAGTTAGAGGATGTGAATGCCAATTCCACTTAAAGCCCACTCGTTCAAGTAGTTGCAACATAAATGATTGATTTTTTAGGTGTCAACATAGTTGTGCAATTAGTAGCATGATGTTTTCAAAGAAATGGTTGCAACAATTTCCATGATGATGACCCACAAGTGGCAAGTGGAGAGAATATTTTCAGTTGTGATCTCATTTCTTAAGCCTGAGGATATTTCTATATTTAAGCCTATGGGTTTTTTTTTTAAATGGTTCACCATATTTGTAAAATAGAACTTAAAAGATATCAGTCATTGAGAGAAATCTTAGTTTTTAGACCTTGGCATTTTGTGTTTTTCAATTGATTAATAGAAAGAAAAACATATCAGATTGTGTCTAGCTCACCTTTATTCTATGTTTTATTTATGTTTATTTTAACTTCAATGCTTTGTGTCATTTAGGAATGAATACTAATGATTGATCACTATGAGTTTTAGCTTCTATGGTTTTTCGCATACGGCTGCAAATTATAGAATCATGTCTTGCACTCTTTCATTTTTTGAAGTAATTTATAATTAGCCATCATATTATGCTCGTTGGTGAGCAAAATTTACAAAGGATTAAAATATTTTATTATAATAACCAAGGCTTATTATACTCCAATGAGCCTTGGTGGGTTCTTCTCATAGAAATATTTGAATGCTATTCTCTGTGCTTACCAGGCCTTAAACATTTCATTCTCTTCTCAACAATGAAGATTTTTTGGCACTTTGTGCTCATTTCGTAGAAATTTTGTGAGGTTAGAATTTCTTATGTTTTATTCCTTCTTTCCCTCCCCCCCCTTACCAAGAACGAAGAATCAACTTCTAAAATCTCATAGGTATTCTAGTGAATCACAATTCATCCCCCATTCACTAAACTTCTCATAAGGTTGTTTCCCGAAGCGCAAGTTTTAAGGATCAATAGTTATCTTTATGCCACACCCAATGGGACACAATTTTAATTGTTAAATTGCAAGAAAGTGTATGAGACATAAACCTATTACAAGGTCACAAACAACCCAAAATCCAAACATTTCTATCTTCCCTAGTTATTGTAGCCTGTGCTAGAGCTACCTAGCATATTGTGTAGCAAGTACAACCATAATTTCCTATGGCCCCTCAGGTACCTAGAAACTTTCTAGCTTTGAATAGCGGTAGCCAACTCATTCCTCCCATTCCTCCTACAGTATGGGATCCAATTCCTATGAATGCTCTAAAAGAAATTCCTAATTTTACAAGGGAAGATTTCAAAACATCGTTAGAGCATCTTTAGGATATCACCAATGTATGCACTGTTCACAATATCATAATGAAAAACATGGTGCTCAGGTTATTCATAGCCTCTTTCAAAGGCAAGACTCAAGATTTATATAGATATCTATCTCCTAACTCTATCAGTACCGAGGATAATCTTGGAGACCAAATTTTTGAGCATTTTTTAGAAAAGCGAGATCACTCATCTTTGCTATAGCAATTGATAACAATAAAAAGAGCACTGCAAGAGGTTGTTATAGATTTTAATACTAGGTTTTACAAAACTTGGCAAAGAGTCCCAGTAATTTCTTAGCCACCCATAGATATGGAATTTTTTTTCTATTTGAATGCTTTCAACTCTGACATAACAGTCATGATCTAGTTGCTTGGGGGTAACACCCTACCAAATACATGTGTTTTAGCGGAAAGAGCCAAAAAAAACTTGATTGATGCTAGAAAACTCCCACCTAGACCACCTATTCTGATGTTCCTAGAAATATCAACTTAGTCCCAAGAAGAAGTTTCTCCTAGCATTTATGTCACACCTCTGCCTTCTATGAATGTGTATCCCAATGCGCAGGAAGACACCTTCGCTTCCTCTTTATTATTTGTAGATGTAAATGAAATGAAGAACCTATTACATACCTTCTCCAATGAGATTATTGATATAAAGCATCAATAAGCAATTCCTTCGAGACCCCCTTTTAGGGATATCAAGGAGGGAGGCCACCATTTCAACAAAATCAGCATTAGGGAGGTGCTAGGAGTAAATAACCAACCACAACTGTTGAACCAAATTGTACCAATTCCCACTCTGCTATAAACCATATCGTTTAATCACAACAAAGACCTGGTCGCTAGCTAGAACAATTTGGTGGATGACACAAATGCTTGGTGTTTCCCTTGTAATGATGCAAACATACCTCAGAATTTTCTAAGAGGCAATCTCTAGCAAAAGGTGGTGGAGAAAAGAAGATAGGGCATCTCATCGGATGCAAGGGTATACACTTAGAAATCTCTTAGGGCAGAGAATACCATGCTCACTGCTCAAATGAAAGGTATGTCTTGAAAAAGAAGTAGAAATTACCACAGATCATGTGCTCTTCTCCTAGATGGAGGAAGAGGATGTGATGTTTGCTAATGAGGCCTCAATGTTGAAGAATCTAAAAGTCCAATTGAACTATGAAACCCACTCTAAGTAGAGGTTCACTGGAGATTTTGTACCTCGAGTGCAACAACCTAAAGTAGCTATGAAAAATATTGCTTGTTTTCCCATAGTAATTCAACCTTTTCAAAATCCAAAGGAGGTGTTCTCCTTTAAGCCAAAGCTACCCTTGATCGAATCACTTAATGTGGTTGAAAAATTGAAGAAGGCCCTTGTCAACATGTCTCTATAGGATATTCTAGTTATCCCAGAATAAAATTCTTTGTTGTGAGAGGCCTTAGAAGGCCATGAAAGACCAAGGCAAGCTAGGGTGACTCTGGAAAGCACTCAGGAAAATAGTAAAGGACCAACCATTGCACTACAAGTAAAATAAGAAGTGACATTCACAAATACAAGAGAAGAGGCTGCAAACGAAGAGGTAGGAAAACCAAAACCCACTCCCTTCTTTTTTACTCTAATTATAGGGGATAAACTATTGCACAATTCAATGATAAATTTTGGTGCTAGTACCACTATCATACTCAAGAAAATTATTGATGGTTTGAAAATAAAATATGAACTCCTTGAAAAGGGAGTTATGCAGTTAGATGGAAATAAGGTCCAAATCGTAGGCCTAATTAAAAGGCTTCCTTTGACCTTATATTCTTGTCCTAGCATCACCGTTCCTTAGGAAGTGGTGGTAATAGATATCCCCCCTATCTTTGGGTTATGTTTGTATTAGGATTTCATAGCTAAGATTGGAGGATATCTATACTTAGATTGGTCACACATCATCTTAAGGACAAAGCATGGATCTAAAATAAAAGTGTTTTCAAAACCTTTACACCTCGAGTACATAGTAGATGAAGCCTTGATGAATTTTGAGGCAACACACACTTCCTTCACCCAAAATGAGATGTATTGCATAGATATATTGGAGGATGAAGAAGTAACTGGAAATAGAAGTGTTGAGGAAGAGGTCCTTTTGAATTAATCTATAGAGAGTGTGATCCTTTTGGAAATTTTCATGCTACTTGTTTGGGAACTTATTTAATATATGACAATAATAAACTCAATACCCAAGTGACTAAGGTTCAAGATGATCCTAATGCTTGCCACAATCGTGATTATGATCTTTGGACCTTGCATTTTTATGGTGCAAGATGTAAAGTTGGTTTGGGACCCAATGTTTGTCTAACTTCCTCAACCAAAGAATGAACTCTTAGAGATTTCAATTTTCAACTCCCTTGTATGAATAATGAGGCTAAGTATGAAGGCCTGGTTTAAGGATTATGCCTTGCAATGCAAATGGCTATCAAACAACTAAAAGTTTTTGGAGATTTAGAGTTTTTGATCAAGCAAGTATGAGGAACCTCAGCCACAAAGAATGTGTGCATGTGTTATTATCAACATAGAGTCTGGGATTTGATTCTTTAAACATCCAAGTGGCCCCTCAGAAGTAGAATATTGAAGTAGACCTATTGGAAACAGTTGGCTCCCAATTTGATCAGGTAACAAACTTGCTAACTAATAAGCATTCAGTTTGAGTCATTATTAGGCCATCTATTCTGGATAATGAGAAAAATTAGCAAGTGTTTGAGAGTAATGCTTAGATTTCCATGTTCATCCAGCTATCTGGAAAAATTATAGACCAATTGTAGCCTAAATCACAAATTCCTACAAAGATCAGGTCATTCAACTAAGAAGCAATAAGCTTCTGAAAGGGATAATCACCTTGGAGAACCTATTTGATTTTGATGATGCAATTAATGATAAAATAAGTTTTTATCATAAACAAGGGACATTGTTTAGAAATTGATGTCAAAAATTGTAGAAAATTGAAGATCGGAAAGGATATTCCCTAGAAGGATAAAGGTAGATTGATATCATTCTGTGACAAATATGGAGTAGTGGCATGGACCTATGATGATCTCAAGGGATATAACCAAAACATCATTCAACATACTATTGATCTAGTTGGAGGGGCTAAGCCTATCTACCAAAAGTAGAGGCTAGTCAACCCAAAAATAGAGTCACTTATGGCCTAAGAGCTTAAAAACTCATAAGTTCTTGGATCATATGCCCAATCAAACATTCCACCTAGGTATCAAACTTAGTCCTAGTTCAAAAAAAGTATGGAGACATTTGAATATGTATAGATTTATGGGATTTGAACAGTGCATCCTAAAAAGGTCATTATCCATCATCCTCTATGGGGAAAATCCTCCAAACAGTCACAGGTTTTGAGATGTTTTTATTGCTTGATGGTTTCTCAGGTTATAATCAAGTCTGGGTTAAAGAAGAATACCAACACAAAACAACATTCACCACAAAGTGGGGAACCATTTTCATATGCAAAGATGCCACTCGACCTCTCAAATGCTAGAGCTACCTTCCATCGCGTGATGGATATTTCTTTGAAATATTTGATAAATCTAATCATACTTATCTATCTAGATGACCTCACATTATTTTCAAAATCAAAGGAAGATCATTTTGACCATCTAGAAAAAAATTTCTAGAAGTGTCAAGAGTTTGGGGTCTCCTTGAACCCTAAAAATGTTTATTTGGAGTCCTACAAGGTAAGTTGTCGAGGTACATTGTGTTCAAAGAAGGGAATTCCATTTATCTAGAGAGAGTGAAAGCTATCAAAGAGTTTCCCCTACTAGTAAATAATAAGGGAGTGCAATATTTCCTCGTGAAGATAAACTTCATTAATAGATTCATATCAACTTTGTTGGATTAGTTAGACCCATCACTCTCATACCGAGGAAGGATCAAGCCTTCAAATAGACTCCAAAAGGGAGAACAAAATTTGAAAAGATCAGGAAAGCTATCTCTTCAGCTTCAGTGCTAGTGAATCTATATTTTAATAAAGCTTTCATTATGTATGTGTATGGAAGTGAGCACAACATAACAACAATGCTAATGCAGAAGGATGAAAAAGGGAAGGGAGAACATCCCATCGCCTTCCACTCAAGGACGCTAAAGAGATATGAGGCCAAATATAAATTTATTGAAAAGAAGGATTTTTCCATCACCAAAGGTCTTAAGAAGTTCCGACACTTGATAGAAAGCAATAAAATAATGATATATGTAGCACATTCATGTGTGTGAGAATACATAATAGAAGGAGAAATTACTAAAAAGGAGAAAACTAGATTATGAAGATCTTGGAGTATGATGTAGAGTTCTGGCCTACTAAAGTGGTATGTGGGAAAGGAATCTATGAATATTTAGCCAAAGAAAATGGAGCTCCAACATAAGATAAATCTTTCCAAATACCGCCAGCCCAAGAAGATTCTTTGGAGGAGGTCTTGTTCAATCAGTTCAAAGTTGTATATTCATGGGCCGAGGATAGAACTAACTTCATGTAGTCAAAAAGGCATCCAGCTAATCTCTCGTTGCACAAGAGGAAATTTTATAGAGTGCAAGGTGCAGGTTATGTTCTGATCGAGGGAATGCTCTTCAAGAGAAAATTTGATGGTGTAATTCTCTAGTGTATGGAAAAAGCTCAAGAAAATAGAAAATTGAATGAGTTCCATAGGACACTCATAGGTGGTTACTTCTCTGCAAAAACAACTGCAATAAAATCATGTGTGTCAGGTACTATTTTCCTACTCTATTCTTCGATTGCTATAAATTGGTGAGGAGATGTCGATAATGCTATTTCTTTTTCAGTAAGCACCAAAATTTTGTGATGATGTTAAATCCAATTATAATAGATGAACCCTTTTCTTAGTGTGGTATAGAATTTACTAGGATGATAAACCCAGTGTCCAACATCAGTCACAAATGGATCCTTATTGCAATAAATTGTTTCACCAAGTGGTTTGAAGCTATTCCATTAAAAGGATCCATAGAGAATGAGATATTGAATTTCCTTAAGAAGTTGGTTGCAAGATTCAACCCTCCTAATACGATCATCTCTAATAATGCATGAGATTTTGTAGGGTTCAAAATGTTTGAGTTCACAATAAAGCACAAGATCTTCTTAAATAATTCATCAAACTACTACCCATAGGGAAATAGGCTCGTGGAATCCACACAAAAAAACCTGATTAAGTTGATTAATTAGATCGGCATGGATTATCAAACAGAATGGTACAAACATTTACGGACAACGCTATAGGCCGATTGGATCACACCCAAGAAGGTTCTAAAAACTTCCCTATACAATCTAGTCTATGGAAATGAAGTTGTATACCAATATTTGTAGAAATTCCATCTTTACAATTGTTGAATTCTCTAGAGGTCGAGGAAAATGGAGCTATGGAAGCTAGGTTGGTAGAGTTGCTCAACATTCAGGAGTCCTAGGAGAAGGAATACAATAACCTAACAAACCACCAACAAGTAGTTAAAAATGGTTTCACAAGAAGGTGTCTGACCTAGGATTCAAAGAAGGTGACTTAATTTTCAAATATGACGAATGCACTACCAAGCCAAGGCAACATGCAAAATTTGATTCTATTTGGAAGGGATTGTTCTGCATTGTTGGTTGCAAAGAAAGCAATGCTTTTGAGTTGGAGGATTTGGAGGGAAATTCCCTTGAGATTTTGGTAAACGAAATCCATTTGAAAAAATTTAGTTAATTCTTAGCATCCATGCCCTCTTGTAAATAAGTAGTTAGGTTTTCTTTCTATTTGTGTGGTGTGTGTTTCTTTCAATAAGTGTTGTGGGCACAAGTTGTTTGGATTTCTCGCCAGGTGTGTGGCCACTGCGACATCTTTCTCTAAGTACAATCATCATAAGAAGTAACCCTTATTAAACACCCCTTGGCCAAATTTAATGCTAGTGCTTGCAAATTTTCCCATCCCACAATATTTTCCAGTGTTACATTTCCCAAAAGGTGATACAATGAGTTGTTTGTACACCTTCCTTAAAGGTTGGTGTTTACCAAAAAAGAAGGAAATTAATTTACATGAGTGAGCTCTTTGACAACATTGAAATAATAATTGTACCATTCATTTGAATTTTATCCTAAGTAGGAAAAGAAGCAAATTAGAGCATAAATAAAGAAAGAGCAAGTTACAGAGAATTTTTCTAAGTGAGATTTTTAGTGAAGTTGGGAGTTTATAATGCAAAAGTAGTGGAATTAAGCAAGTAAGTGATAATTTCTAGATAAATTTGAAGCAATGATCACTGAAGGGACATCCTCTGGTGTCAATATTTGAGGAGGCATTGGATCCATCTTTCTTTACCAACATTTTTGGTGACAAATCATATGAACCTCGGCCCTAATACCACCTAAGCCAAGGTTTACAAACACATGATTTCTAAAGAAGATAAATCGCAGAGACCCAACTCTGGTATTGGATTTCGTTGATGGCATCTATGACCCAGAACTGCATTCGAAACCCAAGACCCTCTATAAAGGTTTTTTTGTGAGGATGTAAAAGAAATTAAGGGAGAATGATCTTGAATCTTTGGGTATCCAACTTTGGAATTGCGGTATCACACAATATATGGTACCATTGGTGCATCCATGCCATGAACTTGTGGATGCTTGTGTGTTAAATTTTGAGCTACATGTTGGGATCATTCAAGGAAAGGAGTTGAATATTATCATCAACATGGAGGCTATTAGGGATATACTATGTGTCTTGTTTAAATCAATGGTGGTAGAGAAGTTCACCAGGAAAAAGCTAGAATTTTATTGGGAGACTAGAAACGACCAACTCATTTTTTGCAATTATGAGATGAAAAGGGATAAGTATGAGATGGGGTTCCCTAATTTCCCCCTAGGTCTTAAATATTTTCATCAAGACCTACAAGACATCTTCTCAATGCTCACATTCATTTTTGGTTGGGATAGATGATAATATAGAAGCATTTTTGTGAGGCGAAAAATGGAATTGATATCAAAACAAGGGTCAGCAATCAACAAGACCCAGAACAATCGAAGATCAAATCCCACTCACAAAATGAAAGTGAATGCATACAAGAGTTAGAAATCAAGATAAGAAATGAAAAAAAATCAAAATATGAAACCAAACAATGTGAAAACATTGCCTTCCATTTTCATGGTGATGGAATGTTGGATTACTTGATCATGAAGCTCCCATGGTTGCAAAAGCATGAAGATTGATGACCTAGATGAACATGAAGGCTCAAATGCTCATGAATATGATGTTGCTCAAGTTCTCAAATGCTCTCAAATGATCTATGTAATAATGAAGGAGGAATGATTTTTTTATAGATGTTCATCATTTGAATCAATGGAGTAGATTAAAACTCAAGACCCACAAAAAATGGTTGAGATTGCACCATAAGACCCACAAATTTGAGTGAATTAAGGAAGATGAAGGATCAAGATTAATTTGTACTCAAATATATCCAAAATTTAAGGAAAATGGTTGATGATATTTGAAATGGAGGGATAGCACTAGATCAAGAAATGGAGGGATAAGAATGAATAAGAGGAATGAGATATTTTGAAAAAGAATATTCCAAGGGAATATGCCTTTGAGAGGGAAATTAGGAAAATTAAATAATTCAAGATTATTTCATTATGGAGGATTAGGATATTCTTTATTAACAAGGAATATTTCAAATAAATGGGATGGGAATTAGATAATAAATAATAAATATTATTTAATCATAGGACTTTAAAAGAAAAATAGATTTAATGGCTAATTAAATAATTAAAATTATCTAATTAGAGGAGACAAGAGGAAAATTAATGAAATAGGATGAATTAATTAAATAATTCAAAATTACTTAGTTAATAGAGGAAATAAGGTGAAAATGATAGAAAATGATGTTAAAAGGGGAATTAGTAATGCCAATGATGAAAATGATGTGAATGCAATGATCAAGGATGAATATGACGAAAATGCAAGATTAACTATGTGTGATATGAGAAACAATTTTGCATGTCTACATTTTGCCCCTCTTTGAAACAATGTACTTGTTACATTGTTTCAAAGACTTATGTTGCTCAAATCAAATTTTTGATGCCCCACTATGCCCTAGCAAGTGTCCAAAGGACGATAGGACACTAGGATGCCCCCTCAAGAGATTGGCTAGAAAAAATTAATTTTTAGGTCGAGCTCATGACAAGAGTTTAGGAACAATTCAGATGAGAAGGGGATGGAAAATAAAGTCCTAGGGGTCACGGATAATGATCAAGATGAACTAGGATGATCAAAAGATACCTCAAAAGAGTGATTGTGGGAAAAACCCTAGGTTTTGGAGGGACTATATATGCAATTAGGGTTCAAATCCTCCTCATTTACGCACTCAACTTTCAGAATTTCATACTCTCAAAGATATTTTCACATCCTCGGCCTTCAAATGCACATTCATGATGGCCCAAGTACTAGGAGCACCACACCATGTAGAGCTTTTTCATTAGTTCCAAAGGCCAACCGATGTAGGTGCTACGATACACATAACTTGAACTTTTTCTTGGACTTTAGAGCGATGTGATTGAAAAACTCTAGTGTATTTGACATAGGTCGACATGTTTGTAAAATACTGACACATTTGACCTTTTTTAGGACTTTATCGCATTTTCTAAGTGTGACACATTTGCAACAAAAAATAGACCCGCATTTTCACAAACCAACATGTTTGCACAAAGTGACACATTTTCTCAATTCACTACCAAACTTTAAAATTCTAGCTGATTTTTATAATTTTAACATTATGGGATTTATGCTTACAGGTCACTCTTCATCCTTTGTATGTGAGGGAGAGGAGACTACAATTATTGGATAGATTAGCTCACATCAGTGACTTTAAGGTTCAGCTCCTTGTAGCAATCATATTGGATCATATAGCTTACATGCTAGAGATTTGTGCTCACAAGGTTATAATGACTGTCCTAGCAGAGAGGTGGAGGTTAGAGACAACAACCTTCCACTTACCCACAAGAGAGTGCACAGTGAAATTGGAGGATGTTTGGCACATCCTTAGGATTCCTATCCACAGATAGCTAGTGGAGTATGATATAGATCAAGGATCAGTGACGATGGATGGGATTCTCGGAGAGGAGTGACTTATTATTGTGTATGGGTAGATAGATTTGACTCCCTACATCGAGGAGGTTCATGAGATGACCATCATACTTGTAGGTTTGACCATAGGGCCATTAATTCCTTATAGATGCTCTCAGTGGTTTCTCGTTAGATGCAGATCTACATAGAGTCTATGATGATAGAGGGGACCAAGTATGCTTAGGGGCCATGCATGTTCACACATTTATACCATGATATGCACTAGGTGTGTTATAAATGAGGCACCAACATTTCTATGGGTGTCAACCTTTTACATGTTTGGGCATGGGAGAGGATAGAAGTTACACAACCTTTCGATATTGATGACAAGGATGCAGATGATCCATATTCTTATAGGTATCATGATTATCTCCACTATAGGTAGCCCAACATACTACAATATTGGAGGTCTATTTTTTATGATATGAAATAGTTAATTTGGAGACCTTGGTTGGGATGTGAGGCATGGGATGATGACCATGCTCATTTGACTTACCACTAACAGACCTAATGGTTGATCAGATGCTCTAACCACATCCTTGAGAGACACTTACCATAGAGGGTTCATCACTAGTTTGGTGATAGGAAGGTTATTCCAGATTTGGGGTACCATGCATGTTATGCTCAGACTACCAGGGAGGTGGCTACATGGGGCCCACAATAGCATCCTGGGTAGCTACTACAAAGTTTTGAAGGATGGCTCTGCTTGGATGGGGATGGGCAGTATGTGTAGATGATCTTGGCACTACTCAAGACTCTAACACATGGTGGGCCCATAGGAGGTCACTGAGATTTACTCTCTCGCTAGAAGGTGTAGGCCCAAGACCTATTGGTGGTAGGAGGAGGTGAGGAGGTGCAGTTGGAAGCCATGAGGCTGAACACAGATTGAGGGTAGTTTCCAAGTAGTAGTAGGTAGCATAGGTGCCTTAGGATGGCTAGCATGACAGACATCGAGACTAGTAGGTTAGGTAGGATCAGCAGCCACCATATGTACCACCTCCACCACTATATGGATAGGGGGACCTAGCAACAAGATTAGTATAGGTTACTACAGAGTGAGATCAAGCTATCACAAAAAGAGTTGTTATGGCTAGTGATTAAGATGCAAAGATTGCACACAAACATGTTGCATATGCATAGATTATAGTTCTTACAATTGATTAGGATTAGGTCATAGGGAGAGGGATGCTACCATAGCTAAGCGAGACATAAAGTGGAGCTAGCAAATGCAACTTGAGATATCACAAGCCTCCTCCATTTCCATGGATAGATACATTTGGGAGATGCTATGATGGAGGAGAGGACCTACTACAGGACCTTGGATCATATAGATGGCCTAGATTTGGTGTCAGGAGAAGTGCTAGGTCATAGTCAAGGAGATGAGGTTGCGGTTCCCAAGTTGTAGAGATGACCAATATTTGGTGCTAGGAGCAATGCTACAACTACAGAGCCTAGCAAGTCAAGGAGAGGATTTGTTAGTAGACCAATACATCAACTTTCAAGTCCCATCCTACACCCACACATATCTCCTAGGCCATAGTGAGCATCCTTAGAGGTCTCCTGTTTGTGATGATCAAGAGAGACCACCCCCAAATGGAGAGGCACAGGGCAGAGAGATTTTGTTTGTGTACAATATTTCATGATGCAAAGAATTTCGTAGACATTATTTATATGATGTATATACATTCATAGGAAATTGGGCCTCGTATATATGTATATTTTTTATTCATTGGATATGTACCACACATGTTATGAAGATGATATACTATGATATTTTTATTTTTGATGATATATGAGATGAGACCATTTTTGATGCAACATATATTGTATATGATCCTTATGATGTTTATGATTATGAGATGCATTATGATTATGATATACAATGATGTAGGATCATGAGATTCATTGATGTGATGGTTATTAATTATGATCTAATACTGATGATGTAGGATGTGATGTTATGTTATGATGATGTGCAAATGTGATTATATTTTTCTTTGTATTTTTTGATATTCACATGATATGCAGAATGTATGGATGATATGATACGTGATGATTATGCATTATGGATGATATAGATGATATGCTATGCTGATGAGTTTGTGGATGCAGGATGCATATGGTACTAATGATGTTATGATGTAGGATGAAGATGTTAGTCAAAAACATTGATTAGAAATATTATAAATTAGAAAAAATTGATGATGTATGATCCAATAGATGAAAATCCATATGCTATGATAAACGAATGAATGAATGATGAATGATAATAAATGTATGAAAATGTGATGAACATGCTTTTTCTTTTTCGAGAAAAACTAATGATTATCAATCCTTAATAATGTTGCAAATAGACACAATGCACTAGGGTATGAAGAACCAAGGAGGCTTTGTATCTATTGCATGGACTTTAACTCTACAAACAAATAGGAGTATTCCTATTCATACTTGACATACAAAAGCCTTGATATGTAATGTGAGAATTGAAAGCTATCAAAGTGAGGAGGCTAATACACAAAAGGTATGAATAACTTGATTGCACCAGTTGTTGTATTACTCGAGACTATCCTTGCACACACAAGGGAAGTATTTGTCATGGTCATATTACAAGAACATCCAAACAAACATGGAATATGAAATCAATGATCAAAAAATAAACCAAAAGAAAATATCAAAATAGACAAACTTATTTGTCATATCACTTGCAAATGATGTTTGCAGTTTAGGGATGCTATTTGTTTATTATGCCTATTTTAGGAAAGATATATCCATTAATGATCATACTAGGATTTTGATGTTTTTGATGATGATACCAATAGATAAGGAAATTGATAATTAGGATTTTTTTTAGTCGATAATGATAAAGTTTTCACAATTCTTGCTTGAATGTTTCGGATTTTGATAACTTCTATGTCTAATTTGATTGTGTTGTCAAAGGATGAGGGTGATGATGGGTTTATTAGGGATGAATAGTTTATTACGAATAGGTGATGAAATTTTTTTTGATATTTTTTGAAAAAAAATTGTGCTTTTGAGATTGTTTTTATTGTTTGTTGGTACTTTGATGATATTTAAACCTAGTGAGGGGGACCTAGGGGGCTTGACTATTGCAAGGTGTGTGCCCTTGGTCTCCTTATGTTGTGTAGTGAAACGTTCAGGTTCGCTATATGGCTTAACCGCCTCCTGTGGATTCATTAACTCTGGCGGTTGTATTGGGCATTAACAGGTCAATATTTAGGTAGATCTTTTGGTGCAATGGTAACTATCTATGCAATTGGTATCAGAGAAAGGTTCCTTGGAAGAAGATTAACCACTTGAGGTAATTTAGATGGTGCACAGGAAGGAGACTCTCAGGTTTTATGGGACAAATTATGCATTTTAGAAAACTAGGATGGAAGGTTTCGTTGTTTCCCTAGGGTTTGGAGTTTGGAAGTCAATTAAAGATGGACATAACATGCCTAATAATGGTTTGAAAATTGATGATGAGATGAAGGTATATGAGAATAATGGAAAATAAAGGAATACTCTTTTGAGTGGTCTTTCCAATTCATAACTTGTGAAGCTTATGGGCTACAAATCTGGTAGAGAAATCTGGAAGAAGCTGAAAAGTATCTATGAAGGAGATGATAAGGTCAAGCAAGAAAATATGCAAAATTTGAATACTAAGTTTGAAACCCTAAGGATGTCAGAAGATAAATATATTGCAAGCTACATGTATAGAGTGGATGAATTTTCAATCCCATCAATGGCCTTGGTGGAAAATTAGAAGAAGATGAGGTGGTAAGGAAGGTATTAAGAACTCTTCCTAAATCTTTTATTTCTAAAGTTTCTTCTATTGAGGAAGCTCAGGATTTAGATCATTATTTTAGAGATTAGTTGTTTGGTGCTTTAACTACTTTTGAATTGAGAAAGTTTTCTCAAAATGATTCAAGAAAAGACATTAATTTTAAAGATAACAAAATAGAGAAGGATGATGGATCAGATTTGGATGATCTCGATGAGATATAAGAAAAAAAAATTAGGGGATTGAAAAAGGGGACTAAAAAATATAGAGGTAAGTTATCTTTCAAATGTTTTAACTATGGAAAGATAGATCATTATGCTTCAGATGTCCAACCAAAGTTTCAAATGAAAAATACAAGGATAATAAAGGTAAATCTATCAAGATAAGTTATTATGTTAAAGAAGATGCTAGCATATTTGATGATGAATCTGACTACCCAGGTGATGAAAATGATGAATGCTTGTTCATGGCTCTAAATGTTGGAAATAATTCTACTAACTCTAAAATATGTATGAAGGAAATTATTCAAAAAATAGGTCACAACTTCAAAGGGACTATAGTGATTGATTTTCATGCTACAGACACTACTAAATTGTTAGTGTAATTAATTAATTATTACACTAGCCTAAGTTAACTTAGGTCTTGCATTTAATCATTAAGTCCTACATTGCATTATTAGATAAATCATTTAATAAATAGGGAAATATTCCCTTCCTTGTTTGGTGGAATAAGATTCCTTCTAGAAGATGAGTTGTCCTTCTAGAACTTATCTCCTCCTTTAATGATCATCTAGATAGGGTTCACATATTGTTAGATTATAACACTTGGCAACATCTCATGCATATTAGGGTTTACTTCTTGCCTATATAATCAGGCATGTTGTTCATTTGTAAAATATACAATATCAATTAATCATATCAATATAGAATCTCTATTTGTGCATGCCTAGTTCAAAGACTTTCTTTGTGGTTGATCATCTTTCCTGGCTCAAAGGTCCTCCATTAAAGACTGCAGCTTCAAGGACCGTGCATCCATAATCTCAACATGGTATCAGAGCTTATCCAGTGAAATGGTGTAAGTTGTTCCTTGGTTTGCTTGCACAACTAGCTAGGAAGACTTTTCCTTGTCTTCATCCAGGAACCTGATAGCTTCTAGGTTCTAGTTAGGCTTAGATCATTAACTAAGCACTGTTCCAACTCCTCTCCAAGATTTTCTCACTTGTGCTTCACCTTGGAAGACTGACACCACTTTGAACTGGCAAACTCTCTCCTACACCTAGAAGACTCTAAGTGCCAACATCACATAAAATATTGAATTGATTGCAGGGGTGTCAGAGATATTGAAAACATGCCACACCCATCCATTTGGTTCCATCTTGGATGGTCTTCAATCTTTACTCTTACCGATTCCAAGATTTGGTCTTGAAGAGGCCTAATCCCTTGTAGCCCTTGACAGTGACCTTTTTGTCTCTCTCGCCCAAACTTTCCAAATAACCTGAAAAAAAAGTTTCACATTCAAGCACCCTTTTTGATCCTCTAAAAGATTCACAAGTTCTTTGTCTCCTAATCCCTCCGTACACCGGTTTCCTATTATCTAGGTCAAATAGGGCTAATAGGCCTAATTATTAGGGTTTCACTGATTTATTGCTTATCAACTAAGAAAATGGATTGACTAGACCTCAATCCTTCTAGCATACTAATATATGACTCTACCCCACCTGGAACTGTACTTGTTCTGTACGGTACCTCTTTCCCCTGCCTGATCTCTTCAATTCTTGACTGTCAAACCTCTAACCGGGCATGTTAAACTCGCCTAGGGTTTGATTTTAATCATACCTGCTCGACTCCGCATGAATCCTACCACTAAATATATATAGACTAATGGCTCCCCTAACATATCCATCCCTCCTTAGGAAGATCCCATGGTTAGACTTCATGGGGGAGCCATAAAAAGGAAAACTGGTCAGGACAGGACCAGAATAAACCCTTAAACCTAACTTAAGAATTCAACACACTAGACTAACTCAAAACAATTTGATTACAGAATGAAAAACACTTAAGACTACTCTATGAACACAAATTCAATACCAAATGAAAACATCTCACTCATTTAATAGCACTGTCACTCAAAAGCTTTCGGTATTCACAAAAAATGCAGTCTTTCTTCTATCCCAAAAATAAAAGATTGATTACAAAAACTCTAACTTCTTGAATTCGAGCCACACCTTTCATAGATGCCATTTTCCTTATTTTTAGGGATGTTGGTCGATCCCACACTCCTATCTTTTAGGGGATCCAAGATAATCGAGTTGCATGCAACATGACAAATGTTGTCATGACAACTTTGTAGCAACTTTTTGCAACTTCCCATTATGTCCTCTTCCAAACTCCTAGGACCTCTATCTCCTTGATTTCAAGCAACCAACTCCATTAACTGCCTCATGGCATCTTTCTAACATCATTCATGTGTTTAGAACACATTTAAGGCTCAATTCCCAATCTAAGCTACTAAGCTAATTAAAGCTAAACTATTAATGATGACTAAACATTGGTGAATCTTTGTCCTAATGATTAATTCACCTAACCACAACAATGACCTTCTAAGGTCCAAAAAAAATATACACTACTCTGACTTGGCTAATGTCAGATACAAGCCAAAATGTCTTAAACTATGGAGGTTAGCCTAGGTGCTCTTGCACCATGAAACATCAACCCTCGATCAAGAAAGTTGGTGTGCAAGGTTCTTCGCAAGCTTGAAGGTTTCTATTGCAGGCTACTTGTTTCCACCTGGGGACCAAGCTGATTTCTGAAGTAGATAGAGTCAGATCCGAGCTCACCATTGTCTTCAGAAGGCCTGAAAACCCTAGGATCGCCTGCCCATTCATCAAAATCAGATACAATCAACCCAGGAGCTTCAGAGGTATTTTTAGGGTTTGCAAAATCAATCGTACTATCCATACAATTTGCAGTGAAAAATCATCCTGGTCAATTGTCCTCTGAGGAAAAATTTTTTTATACACAGGCCATTTTCTATTTTCAGAAAAAAATCAGGGCATTATCTCAATTAGTTTGGCAAAAAAAAATATTATGGGTTCTGTATAGTTGCAAAAAAAATTATTTCATCAACCTTCATTTTTATTCATAGGTCGGCATACATATTTATTCTATCGGCATAATAAATTGTGGGTTTGATTTATATTTTTGGTCGGCATATATTTTAACCAAAAATGTTTTTTGATTTTTAATTGCCTTTGGGCAATATTAAAAATAAAATAAATCTAGCCTATTTTTTGTTTCGTCGGCCGCATTCAAGCCTGTTGCAGGGGGAGTGTCGTCTGGCCACTTAGGGCCCCGTCTACCGTTGTCGTACTCTGGCGGCATGTCTTTTCTGTGGCCCCTTCGTCTTTCGTGCCGATTGTTTGACACCGACTTCCACCACTGACCATCGCCGGTTGCTCCTTATCGACCGCTGACTTCAACCACCGACAAGCTTTCCCCGACGCCGACAGTTCACCAGCCTTCGCTCATCGTTGCTGGAATTTGTTACTGGCTACCAGGCTTTCCCTTCACTAGAGTTTGTTCTCGTCGAAGGCACACATCACCGCCGGCTCCGCTCCATCCAGCGGCGCCGCCCCGGCACTGCCCAGCTACACCTGGCCGCCGCTCTGCCCGACGGCCCCACTTTCTTTTCCTATGCACGGATCACGGTCATATTGGAGACCAAGTGCTAAGCCCGGAGGGGCTATTTTTTTTACCTTGTTTAGCCTGCAGATTGCCTAAAATAGGCATTTTTTTCATTTTATCACAACTTTCACCCAGGATATTAAAATTTGGCAAATAATATACCGTCGAAAAGGGAATTTCACGTACTTTCTAGTGGTGATATCCGTTCTATGAAATTTTTCTTGTAGAAATTTCTACATTCAACTAAAGTCCAAACCCTAATTTGGACATTAAGGCTCATAACTTTGCAACCGCTCATCAGATTTTGATGATTCCAGCAGCATCAGGAAGGTGATTCAAAGCTTTTTTTCATCAGTCCAACCCTTGATCAGTTTCAGCTCCAGGTACTCTTGCATGTGATTTTTTTTTAGTTTGGTGCATTTGCTCAATAACCTGGTCATCCTGAAGCTTGGGAAAATATTTTTTGATACGGGTTGCATCACTTCAGTTTTAAATCATATTTGGAAGTCTTTATTCTCTGTTGAAGGTCATTTGTCTTTGTGTTTGTCGAGAAATTTCATTATGGGGATTGCATGTTCTTCTTCTCTGGTTATGTTGCACAAGGGTAACTATTCACAATGGCGAGATGGGATCTACCACCATCTTCAGTCACTTGATCTATTGCCTCATCTGTATGGTATAGTTCCCTGTCCAAGTGAAGGTGTTCAAAAATTTGCTTGGAGTTGTAGTAGGTACACTGTCTTAGAGATCATTTCTATGCAAGTTAATTGTGATGTTTTGTGATCGATTGATCATTGTGATTGTCCTCACATCCTTTGGATTAAGCTTTGGGAGATATATGGAGATTCAGACACTCCACCCTTCCCCGATGGTCATGATTCAGAATGTCATGCTTCAAACCAAGTTCCCCATCATGATATTGTTGTGCAGGTGTTGCTTACCTTGCTCTTTCTGAAGAGGTTGACAAGGTTCCTTTCTGTGCTTCTTCTTCATCAGAGACAGTTGGTATCCCTTCACATTCAGTGATTCCTTGTCCAGAATCATTGATTGAGGCTTCCACTATCATCCATCAGGACACATTCGGTTTTCCAGACTTAACATCACAGGATGGCTTCATTTTAGGTATCACTAACTTAGCTACTTCTATAGGTTTGGAGGACATTCTTGAGGGGATATCACTCCTCTATTCATATTTGGCTTTGGAGAGTTGTTTTGAGTCTCCTCATTCCTTTGTCTCGACCTTGATTGGGAATCCAGAGACTATCTTGGAGGCACTTGGTTTCTCTTCAGAGATTTCATATCCGAGACTTCTTCCTTGTTATTCCATTCAGGATTTGAGGTTTCTTCAGCATCCACCATTAGATTTGCTTCAGTCTTCTTTCAGTGGTTTTGAGGACACTTCATTCAGGGGGTACTATCAATTCTCCATGACATCCATCATATTCATCCTATCTTCATCTTTGGATATTGTTCAGCATCAGTTTCTGCATCGACCTGGTTTGTCACTCTCTTCATTGATTGTGGCATCTTCATCTTCAGGAAAGGAGGCATTTGAGAAAAGTTCAGAGACACCATCATCCACCTTCATCTTTCCTTCAATTTCTATCTGGAATGGGAAGCATCTCTCCACTTGCAGTTGGTTTTGTTTCTTCTGAAACGGAGACAAGTTGTTTGTCGGCATTGGATCTTGTTTTGTCTTCAGACACTTCCCTTTCTTGCAGGTGATCACATCTTCTGGGGGGGCTATTTAGTTTCTCTATTGTATCCATGTGATGGATGGTGTACTTGGGGGGTATTTGGGAGTCCTCCATCCTTCCCATCCTATCTCACATTTTTCTGCTTTTTCATCTCCTTTTTGGAGAGGGGTTTTGTTCCCACTGGGTTTTCCCCTTTTCTTCGGTTGTGGGAGATTTTTTGCATCTTCATGTACATGGGTACCTAACATGGCCTCGTAGCCGGGACCCATCATCGATCATCATCTCTGCATGATCATTGCATCTTCCTCCCTAAGTTGAACTTATGGGGGGGTGTTAGTGTAATTAATTAATTTTTACACTAGCATAAGTTAACTTAGGTCTTGCATTTAATCATTAAGTCCTAGGTTGCATTATTAGATAAATCATTTAATAAATAGGTAAATATTCCCTTCCTTGTTTGGTGGGATAAGATTCCTTCTAGAAGATGAGTTGTCCTTCTAGAACTTATCTCCTCATTTAATGATCATCTAGATAGGGTTCACATGTTGTCACATATTGTTAGATTATAACACTTGGCAACATCTCATGCATATTAGGGTTTACTTCTTGTGTATATAATCGGGCATGTTGTTCATTTGTAAAATATCCAATATCAATTAATCATATCAATATAGAATCTCTATTTGTGCATGCCTAGTTACAAGACTTTCTTTGTGGTTGATCATCTTTCCTGGCTCAAAGGTCCTCCATTGAAGACTGCAGCTTCAAGGACTATGCATCCATAATCTCAACATGAATTTGGCTCCATTTTTTGATGAACGTTCGTCGGTCGTTTGACAAATATTTGTCAAAAAAGAAACAAAATGAGGAAAACAATTTTGTCGCTATTTTTTCGTTGAAATTCTGATGATGCATTAAACGTCGAAATAACGACGCAGATTCATCGGCATCATAAAATGACTCAAATGTTCGTCGGAATATCGACGAAAACTTCGTGTATCCACCGATGAATTACAACCAAAATGCAATTGCAATGGCTCTTCTGAAGCATCGAAACAACAACAGAAGTTCATCGCCATTTTGATGAAATGGGCAAGGAGTTACGACGAAGCCTTTGTCGTAGATAAGCAACTTCGTTGGACCTTTTATGTGATTCATCAGTGGAGTTCATCTAAATTGCAACGAAATGGGAAAGGAGTTATGACAAGGCCTTCGTCGCAATAAGCAACTTCGTCAAACATTTTATGTGATTCATCAGTGGGCTTCGTCGAAATTGCGACGAATCAGGCAAGGAGTTATGACGAAGCCTTCGTCGCAGCTATAGCAACTTCGTTGCACCTTTTCAATGATTCGTCGATGGGTTTCGTCGAAATTGCGATGAAACAATGCAAATTTTTTTTAGAAAAAATTATCTGTTGAAATGTACCATCGCAAAGACTCTTGGCAATGACCACCGAAGCCAACCCATCGGTGAGAGATCAATCATCGACATAGGATAGAAAACTCACTTCAATAGTCCATGTCTTGCCGATGACTTCTGTCAGCAAGATAGATCTAATGTCACACTGATTTGACCTCTTCAGGAGTTTTGAACATTGCTGGTTATCAGCAAGACATTCGTAGGGTCTCACCGATTAAACAAGTGTCTAAGAGCAAGTAAACAAATGGAACCTATTAATTTTCTTATTTTTGGGTTCTTTAAATCATAGAATAGATACCAAGTCAAATAATATGAAAAGGACTTACTTCCATACAAATTAAATGATTATTCTCACAATGGAAATTGTCTAATTACAACAATTCCATGAAAGGTTATACATGCTTCATAAGAGATGACTGATCATACATACAGACTACAAGATGCATAGAAAAAGCATTACACTTGAGAACAACCAAGGGCTAACAAGGGAAGGAGTTAAGAAACATCAAGATTGAAGAGAAAATGTGTAGGGAAAATGTTGAGCAGTGTCAAGAGAACAGAGATTGTAGAACATGTTCTTGACCTAATCAAGCTCTTGAACAATTTAAACAAAATTAAAATACTAACACATACATGAGACATGTAATGAACTTCCAATATCTGCTATCTTTTTTTTTTGTATTGAAAATAGTTTAAGGTCCATTACATATCATGAAAATTCCTATCCAGCATTAGGATCAGTACAACATCAAAGAATTTCCATAACAGGAAATATATCGTATCAGTACTTTACATAGCAAGAAAGAAACCAAAAAGCACCAGTTTTTTTCAAAACCAGCATAGACAATACAAATTTTTGTTAATAGCACCACAGGTTTCTGCTATTCAAATCAGCGTAAACAATACATAGTGTTGATTACATTCTCCTCATTGCTAACTTCTTCAATATCAAGGTTCGCCATTGTTTCTCCTTGGGGGTCCAACTGCTGGGGGCCGCACTATCTTTCTGAGCTTGCAACTTCATCAATTGCTCTCTGGAGCTCATCAAATGTCTACTGGAATAGCAAGGTCTCTTCCAAGCTCAACCTACAGGTGGGTCCACTTCTCAGATCCTCTCTGGTATTGTTAGCAACACCTTCAGTTATTGACTTCAAGAAATTATCCATTGAGATCTCCATAAGAGTTGAAACCTGCATAGCAACAGAGTAGAAAGTGAGTCTCTTGCAAGACTCAGTAAGTACCCTCTTGATACCCTTAAATTTATCATCATTTCTCACCTTCCACAAATGCCACATGATCTCATTGGATAAGAAATACCAAAATAGCTTACAATCAAACTTGAGCTTGAAATTACAAAACAGAATATCATGCCAATTAATTTTACCATCGCTATTCCAGACCTTCAGCTTATGGCATAATAAGTAGCAAATTTCTTGAGCATAAAAACATTCAAAAAGAATATGTTTGATAGTTTCCAGATTCCTGCAGATACTACAGATTTCAACACTTTCATGGTTAGATTTATAGGGATCTATCTTTTTCATTAATGCAGAGGTAGGTAAAGGATAAATAATTATAATTGTAACACTATTCATAGTCCAGTAAATTATTTTCATAATTTGTGTTCAATGGACCTCAGTTTTATCATTATACTGACCATCTAATACCATATTTTAATCCAGGGTTCAACTATCTCAGATCTAAAGAAGCACCTTCAATTAACCATTTAAAGTACTATAAAATAAGGTAAGACTTTTACTTGAGAAAGATTGGGTACACGTGTAGGATTAAATTTCTCGCAATCATTAGGATTTATTGGCACACAGACATAACTTGCAACATATGAAGTAATGGATGACTACAAGTTAGTGAAATGGTCCTTAATATGTGAGTGGTTTGCAAATTGATTGGTAGAAAATAAGGTTACAAACAAATCTACATGAAAAATTATGAGGACAATCTAATGTAATCATCAAAATAGATGAAAAGTGCAAAGGAAAGATCTGAGCTACATCTCTAGAGCCTAAAAAACCATATGCAAGAAACATAAAAAAAAAAAGAACAAACCAGTTTTTGGATGAATACAAAATGGTGCATCTTTATTCACTCCTAGCACTTCAGATAAATTTGTGTAAATGAGACAGAAATGTGATTTTTTTATGACAAAGAAAATTCTTAAAAGGAGGGGGGAGAGAGAAAAGGGTAGGGGGCAAGAGAATGCTTGAATGTATAGAAAAGTATAACATATTGATCATTATAACAATGAAATGAATCTTAAGTTTGAAGCATTAATATCATTTACAAAATTTATGATCAAGAATGAATGTAAGTAGAGAAAATTTTGCATACCTGCAGATGGTACAAAATTTCATGGTTAAGTCAAAGCCTCACATCAACATTAAGATCCAAATATCCATGTATCTATCTCAATCGAGCCTTTAAACCCTTTAGAGCTGTCAATTTTTCCACTAACCTATTATGCACAAATGTCAAATTTTAGAGTTATGTCACCACTAAAAATAGAAGAAACAAATCTTTGAAACCAAATCCACACACAACACAATGTGGTATTCATACAAATCCATACAAACAAACTAAACTCAGAACATTGGAATGGAAACAACTTCAAATTATGATGCAGAGCATGCATTCAGGGTATAAAGAATCATTTTTCTGCCACCATAGTGAAAAAGTTAGCACTTTCTTTCATCTTTGCATATTGGTTTGATGCTTCAAATGATGCATTTCTTATATTGAAAAGTGCATTACCTTATTGAGCTTCTCTTTGTTTCGAGAATAGTTTAATATTCTCTACTTAATAGGGCCAACCACGTGCGTAGAAGCTCATTTGGCCCCTCCCCCCTCACATCACTCTCAATTCCCCATACCCAATCATATAACATTAATCATTCATTCATCCATTCATTCATTAACATATAACATTCATTAATTAACATATTCACATTCATTCATTAACATATAATATTCATTCTTTCAGTTTTTACATATTATCAAAAATATGGTTGTCATGATATGATTACAATCACTTTTTTTTGTTTCTTTTTTAAAGCTAAAAAAATATGAAGTGGAGTATCATTTTCTAAATCATTTTTCCCCCCTTTAGTTGTTCTTCCCTCTGCTTGTGATCTTAATGTACGCCTAGTCATCTACTCACGACGTGGATGCCGCTGCAAGGGGGGTCTGCTGCAATAACAAAGAAATGTTAAACTAGTATGTTTTATTATTATTGTTACAATAATTTCATTAATTAAAATAACATTAGAGTGGTTCTCTTTACCTGATGGGTCCACATCATGTTCCTAAACTTCTATTATAGACTCATGCTCAACATGTTGAACACCCTCCAAAATCCTGATCTGCAGTTGAAACACAAAAGGTTACATTAATTAATACACCAATTAAAATTATATATGTTTAAAAGAACATGAGAGTGGTCCTCTTTACCTGATGGGGCCACATCATGTTCCTGATCATGCTCAACATGTTGATCATGCTCTACATGCTCTAAAGTTGAAACACGAAAGGTTACATTAATTAATACACCAATTGCAATTAAATATGTTTATAAGAACTTTAGAGTGGTCCTTTTTACCTAATGGGGCCACATCATGTTCTTGATCTTCTCTAGCCTAATCATGCTCAACATGTTGATCACGCTCTACATGCTCTAAAGTATTGGGATGCACACCATGACCTTCATCTGTAGATTGTGTTCCACCCTCACTAGGTTGCATTCCAATGTCATGTGTAGTATTTGTTACCCATTTTTCACCTATGGGCTCAATTAGGTAGGGTAACCCATGTTTTTAGGGGTTCTTGAAGACCAAATGGAGGAACACTTGCATCAGGATCACTTTTTCTAACTTGTTTGCTTCTTGTGTAGATGCAGGGGAAAATGATGTTATAATTCGACACGTGGATTAAATGTGGCTCCCAAGAGGGTTGAGCCCAGCGTGCAGGTCTTCAACTTGGGGGTGTGTTTTCTTTTATTTTTTCCTTGTCTTTCCCTCTTTCCTTTTTGATTTCTTCTTGCCTTTTTCCTTGTTCTTCCAGGGGCAGAACCGGGTCTGGATTTGAACTTGGAACTTTTCCGAAGTTCCGGATTTAGTTTCAATCCCGGTTCCATCGGGCTTGTTCATTTGTCTTCCCTTCTTTCTCTTTTATGTGGTCGGGGTTGTTTCCTTCCCTTCTATTTCTTCTTTTTTCCGTCCCCTTTCCCATCATCCTTTTCTATTGTCAGAGGCGGGTTCAGGTCGGAATCCGAACTTGAAACTTGGTGAAAGTTTCAGTTTCGGGTTTGTTTCAGCCCCCGCCCCCGCTCTGTTTTACCCAAGATCAGATTTAGTTCTGATCCCGCCTTTCTTTCTTTTGCCTTGTGTGTTTTATTTCCTTCTTTGGTGGGCCCAAAACCAAGTCAGAACCTGAACTTGGAACTTTTCCAAGGTTTCGGTTCCTGTTCTATTTTAGTTCTGATTCTGGTTTCGCTCTTTCTTTGTTTTTCCTGTTCCGATCCCGGTTCTGCTAGGATTCGTCTGTCTTTGCTTCCGCTCCCTTTCCTCCCTTTTCACATTTCCAATTTTGTCTTGGCCCTGCCCCTACCAATTTTGGAAAAATATCAGTGAGAAGGAATGCCTTCACTAGGATATGATGATATCGACATGAGGTCTTGCCGACCGTCATGTGTCTTGTCGATGGCTTTTTGTGAGATCGATATAACTTCATCCGCCTGCTATGACTTCTCCCCAACAGGCCAATGTCTCGCTGACAACAAAGGATTTTGGCCAAGAGTCTTCCCAAAATGAAGAGTTCACCGAAGGAAAGGGTATTCTATAAGATATCTCAGCAAAGTGAGGTGGTCTCAGCGACGGAAGCAGGAATCGATATGAAGAAAAGAGCTCGCTATGAGGTCCTGCCGAAAGAGGGAGTCTTGTCGATAGTGATCACCTTGCCCACGGAAATGAACATCGGTCTAACTTCTACAACTCAGTGAGAAGTCTCACCGATAGTCCTAAGTTACGCTGATAGCTACTGTATGACGTGCTCGCATCAAGGAAACATGATTCACCTCTTGCCGACATGCGATCCTTCTACAGGGCAACCCTTGACCTTCAAGAATATGCAAAGCTGGGGCGTCAGCTCGGGAAGTAATGGCACTGAATCGAAGAGGTAAATCTAGTGTTATCCCTCAGAGATGGTCAGCCAAAAGAGGCCGTGAGTCATGACGACAACTGGAGATGACGGCTGGAGGAGCGAGGGGACATTAATCACCATGTCGCAAAGCATTCAAGGCGACTCTGACGAACTCTTAATGGCGGACTCAATGGGCTACAAGTCAATAGCGACGGCTGTAAAAGATCTGGAGGCCATGCCCAGGGACGAGCTTTCACTGACATGACCAGGGGATGTGCATTGAATGCTTCATTGACTTCATTCCAAGGCACTTCTAGGGCCGACATGTCCAGGCGCCGACTCATTTTTGAAAACCATAATGCAAGGAACAACACCCCTGGGTTGTACATATGGCATTTTTTCCTCTTTGTAAAGCAGTTCTTAGTTAGGAGACTGCTGAAAGAGAATTATTCAGACTTTGTAACTCATTTATTCATGAATACTACAGATCTATAACATAGACACTCCTTATTTTCTCAATAGAAAGTTATTTCCTTCACAGATTTTCTTTGTTGTTTCAATGACTGGTTGTGAGTTGCATGATTAAATTTTGTGTGATCCTTTATTTGATCAGATTCCTTCAGTGTTGGATGCCAAGGATATTATGTCACAAAGTTGGTTTATGTTAGTGATCTCTTTCTTTTGTGTTTATATCTGTGAAAACATCTTGTTTTCCTTGTGTTAAGCATTAGAATAGTCAGAGCCTTACATAGACTCATTTTTGTAAACATAAATCTTTGTATTATGAGATTGTTTAGCTCTATTGAAATTTTTTGTGAGTTTTTTGTAGTATTGTCATGTTTTGATCTTTGGTGTATCACCTCTTAGTGATAGGTTTTTGGATTCAAGTATATCCTTCTTACTCGTTCCCTTATCATTCTTCAGTTTTTCTCAAAGTATCTTAAGGGGAACCAGCCCATAATCTGGAGGTCCACTTCATTCCCAAGTCACCCACAACCTCGAAGTGTTCCCATGTGTCAATAGGTTGCTATAGTTGATAGCTTAGCAAGGGTGCAAACTTTATTTTGACAATAGTTTATGGCATGCCCAATGGGACTAAAAATATAATGAACTGTTGGTTTGGTATGCAACCAGTGAATTCCAGACTTTATAGAAGTCATTTGGCATACTTGGCGACTCCATAAAGAGGAAGAACTCTAGAAAATCAATGCCTTCTATAGTTTATGAGAAGAGTTTAGACAAGAAGTAGCCCAGGTCCCTTTGAATATTTGCAGCTGTCACCATCAAGAAGATGAGGCAGAGCAACAGAAAAGCGAGGAACCGCAGTTATCTATTCTAGAAGAACTCAGTCTACCCCTCCATCCATGGGATCTCATTTTGTTGCACCAGTAAATCCACCTCCAATGGTTGCCCCAAGAAATCAGCCATTTGTTTCTTTTAACCAAGGCAACCCACTGAATCTGACTCAGCATGATGACATTCTTGTCACTGCCTTAAGAGGTTTTCCATATTTTTTTGGGGAGGATCATACCACCCCAACAGAGCATATACAAGATGTTTCCAACTTGTGTGTTTTTCACCATGTGACTGAAGAAAATGTTGCACTCAGATTACTGGTGGCGTCCTTCAAAGAAAAGGCCTTACAATGGTTTAGAGGCCTGCCTGTCAACTCTATAGCCACATGGGATGAGTTAGGCAGCAAGTTGTGCAAGTTTTTTGAAGATAAAATAGACCACTTGTCCTTGGTGGAGCAGCTGTCTACAATCAAAAGAGCTCCACATGAGGATATGTCAGATTTCAATCACCGTTTCCAAAGGACGTGGGATAGAATCCCACAAACGATAAGACCTATTGCTAATCATGCATTTTTATACTATTTAAGAGCTTTAAATAGTGATATTTTTGTAATGATTCAATCAATGGGAGGTGATACACTTCCTGCAGCATATAGTGTAGCTGTTAGAGCTGAAAACAGCCTTATATAGGCTGGTAGAATTGCCCCAAGACCACCTATGCCAATATTTCCTACTCTTCAGCCTCCGACTCCTATGCAAGTCCCTCCTTTGGCTATTATTCCAAGTGCACCAACACTGCCAGCATCTAATACCCAGCCCAACGGTCAAGTAAATTCATTTCTAGTTCAGTCTAACGAGCTGCAAGAGATTAGAGGCCTTCTAACTACCTTTGGCAACGAGATGGTTAGTTTAAGAAAATAGCAAAATCAAGGTTTTAAGCCGTATCAACCCTCATTCCAGTCTAATTACTAGCAAAATCAGGCCAATAGACCATCTTATCAGCCTTATAATCAAGGCCAAAAGTTTTCTCCTAATCCAAGGACACATCAAGCTTATGACTCCAACACTGCAAGCACTTCCAAAAGAGCTTGCACCTGTCCAGAACAACTTGGTTCAAGATTACGAGTGGTGATTTCCATGTAATCAACCTCATAATCAAGGTACTTGTGTAAACGGGATGCTTAACCAAGCCTTGATGGTTCATAATAGTAATGTGCCTATAACAACTGAAGTGTAGTAGCAAGAGCAACAGAAACATGAGTCTACATTCCTAAACTGGAAAGGAGAAGAATTTTGTGGAGTGGTCCACACTGATTCTTCAATTGTGGACAATACACATAGTAAGAAGAGGGCAATAGATGAGGGACATCGACCTAATACAGTTTAGACTCAGTCGAAATAAGGGCCGGACCAGAATCAAAGTGCTCATGACTCATCAAAAGTTGACCAGATCTGAATACTACCAAGAGGTCAGCCTTTGGTAGTCAACCAACAATCTGATTTATCAGCCCAAGCCCCTTCAATTAAAGGTAGCGTTATTCCCCCTAAAATTCAGGTTAAACCTGCTACATCTTTCAATATATTGGAGCATATGAAGAAAATTAATGTACCCATGTCAATATGGGATTCTCTGAGTATTCCGGGTCAAAAGGACCTGCTCCAATCCACCTTATCAGGTTTAAGTGTCTCAGACGAGCCTAGTGTAGAAAAGGAGAAAGTTGCGTTGGCTAATACTACCATTGGTAACAAAGAACAACAAGCTGCTAAGGCCAAGCCACCTCCTTTTTATTTATCATTAATCATAGGAGATCATCTGGTTCACAACTGTATGATTGACTCAGGGGCTAGTAGTTCAGTTATGCCCAAACAAATTGCCGATAAGTTGGGAATTGAGTATGAGCCACTAGAAAAGGGGGTAGTGCAATTAGATGGTACTGCTATGAACACAGTAGGGGTCATTAAAAATTTGAGCTTAATTCTACACGCCTATCCCAATTTTGCAATACCACAAGATATATATATATTATCGAGTTGCCTCCATACTTTTCCCTTTGTTTATCTAGGGATTTTACGGCCAAGATAGGTGGTTACCTATCCTCCGATTGGTCTCACATGTTGTTCAGAACTAGATATGGCACTAGAGCTACTATTAAATCAGAACCCATAGCCAAAGGTTCATGTTGAGCCTTACAATCCATCCCCTTCAATGCCAACTTGGTTACGAATGAACAAGTGGAGCAGCCTATTGTTCAAAAGGCTGAAATTCAAATGGGAAGATCATCAGATGTTCTTCCTAAGGAATGGGCACCTCAAGCTCATGAGATGGATACGGGTAAGCAATTGGAAGAGGTTGACATCGGTGTTTATATGATGCATGATACTCACTCTTTTGTGCCCAATGTTGAAAAGAGTAAGGAACAGCATAGTGAACATCATGAAAATGATTTATGGGAGCTATATTTTGATGGCTCAAGGAGTAAAGTAGGTACTGATGGTGGATGTATGCTGGTATCACCAGAAGGACAGAAGTACTATCAAGCTTTCAGATTCTATTTTAGCTGCTCTAGCAATGTTGCTGAATATGAAGCTCTAGTCCAAGGTCTGGAGTGGGCGAGATAGAGAGGTATCAGTTGTTTAAAAGTTTATGGTGACAGCGAGTTGGTTGTCAATCAGGTGAGAAAGCTTAATGTTGTTAAAAATGATATGCTCAGATCTTATAGAAATAGGGTTTGGGACCTCTTAGAGGAATTTGAGGCCTTTAATTTGATTTTCATTCCTATAGCTCAAAATAAACATGCTGATAGATTAGCTGCTATAGGAGCTGAACACGATATCCCAAAGGAGATTTGCAGTGATAAAACTAATCAGCATATTAAGATTGTGGTTAGGCCTGCTATGCCTGATAACAATATGCACTAGCAAGTCTTTGATAGCGACCAGTAGATTGTCAGCTTTTTAAGAGAAGAAGTCAAGTTCTCACATACCAATCAGGCAAAGTTACAACGCCAGTACAGTGACCAGATTATTCAGCTAAAAAACAACAAGTTACCTAAAGGTCTGGTCACTTTAGAATTTGTTTTTAATACTGATGATGAAGCTAGAAATCCCAAGGGGAGTATTCAAGTTCAGAAAGATCACTACAAAGAAGTTGTAGTCTTTAAAGAAAAGCTTCTTAAGTTAGGCAAGGTATGTACAACTGAAGAGAAGCATCTTTTTATTCAGCTTTATCAAGAATTTAATGATATCTTTTCCTGGTATTATAGTGATTTAAGGGGTTTTAATCCCCAGATTGCTCAACATACTATTGAACTTGAGCCTAATGTCAAATCTATTAGGCAAAAGAAGAGGCACTTGAATCCTAATTTAGAACCTTTGATGAAAAAGGAACTAGATAAGTTGATTGAAAGCATCATCATTTTTCCCATCAAGCATACCTCATGGGTTTCAAACCTATTACCAGTAAGAAAGAAAAATGGTGAAATAAGACTCTGTGTAGATTTTTGTGATTTGAATAGGGCCTCCTTAAAAGATCGCCATCCTCTACCTTCTATGGAGTAGATACTTCAGGTAGTCTCAGGGTCTGAAAGGTTTTCCTTATTAGATGGCTATTCTAGTTACAACCAGATATTGGTGAAGAGGGAAGGTCAGTACAAAACAGCCTTCACCACAAAATGGGGAACCATGGCCTATCTAAAAATGCCCTTTGGTTTATCTAACGCCGGGGCAACCTTTCAAAAGTCAATGGATATGGCCTTTCAGGGTCTAATGTACAAGATAGTCTTAGTCTATCTTGATGACATAACGGTTTTTTCCAAAGAGGCTAAAGATCATCTAAGTCATTTGAGGCAGATTTTTAAAAAGTGCAAGGAATTTGGGATATCACTTAATCCCAAAAAATGTGTTTGTTGTTCATAAAGATTGCTAGGTTATGTGGTATCTAAACAGGGTATTACTATCGACCCTGAAAGAATAAGTGCCATCTTATCTCTTCCTTTACCAGCGCATAAAAAGGGTTTATAGAGTTTTATTGGTAGGATAAACTTCGTTAGGAGGTTTATCCCTGACATTGCTGATTTATTAAGTCCACTGACTCACATGTTGAGAAAGAGTGTACCTTTCAGCTAGACTAAGGATGGGAAAAGAAGTTTTGAACTTATAAAATAGGCATTGGCAACCGCACCTACACTTCTCAATCCTGACTTTTCTAAATATTTCATTTTATATGCCTACGAAAATATTGATTCACTTTCAACCATACTTGTGCAACGAAATGATGAAGGATCTAAACAGCCCCTGGCGTTCTTCAATCAGGGACTCAAAGATTACGAGTTAAAGTACACCTTTGTAGAGAGGCATGTTCTTGCTGTCATAAAAAGCTTGAAGAAGTTTAGGCACATGCTTTCCAATAACAAGATTATACTGATGGTTGCTCATCCCAGTGTGAAGGAGTTTTTATTGAACAAAGATTTGAGTGATAGAAGAGTTGGTTGGGTCACTAAGGTGATGGAGTATGACCTCGAAATAAAAGTTACTAAACTAATAAGAGGGAGAGGTCTATGTGAACAACTTACTGAGGACAGTAGCAGCAGTATAAAGGAAGAGGAAAGTTTTGTTTTAGCACTCCAAGATGGACAACAAACTGCTATACCTACTCCTCTTGGTTGGATTACAGAAATGACACATTTTTTATTGACTAGTGAGTGCCCTCCCGATCTGACTAGATCTAAAAGAAGGTATTATTGACTGCAATCCATACCTTATGTTCTTTTAAATGGTTTTCTATTTAGAAGAGACTTCCATGGTGTCCTGTTAAGGTGTATTGAAGTTGATTAGGTTGATAGAGTATTGCATGAATTCCATCAAGGATTAGCTGGCGGACACTTTTCTCCGAGAGTCACAGCTCTTAAAATAATGAAAGGAGGCTATTACTAGCCTACCTTATTCAAAGATGCTCATGCATGGGTAAGAAGGTGCAAAGAGTGTGCTATGTTTGTTGGAAAAGAGAAGCTGGCAGCCCCCCGCTGCAACCGGTTCAAGTTGATCAGCCCTTCATGAAGTGGGGTTTGGATTTCATTGGGGTTATAAACCCGCCATCAAGTTCAGGCCACAAATGGATACTCACAGCCACTGATTATTTTTAAAAATGGACTGAAGTTGTGGCACTCAAATAAGCTAATGAATCTGTTGTCCTAAATTTTTACGAAGAGCTAGTTACCAGATTTGGTATCCCAGATTCTATTGTGTCAGACAATGCTCTTGCTTTTGTGAGTGTTAAAATTTCTGACTAGGCTATCAAAAATGGTATATATCTAAGCACATCCTCTAATTATTATCCACAAGGCAATGGACAGGCTGAGTCCACTAACAAGAACCTCCTAAGGATCATTAAGAGAACTATGGAGGACAATCAAAAGGCCTGGCACACCAGGCTAAAATCAGCCTTGTGGGCTGATAGAATTATGTCAAAAAGGTCTACAGGACTTTCTCCATACATGTTAGTGTATGGAAAAGAGGCAAGACTGTCCATTTCAGTTGAACTCCTAGCCCTCGATCTGGTAAACCAGCTTGATACAATTGAGGAGGAGCCTATGACAGCAAGGTTGGCTCAGCTGATTGAGCTTGAAGAACTCAGAGCTGAAGCAGTGAAAATAATTGAGCAATATCAGGTTCAAGTTAAAAGGTCGTTTGATAAAATGGCATCTCCCAGAGTGTTTCAAGAAGGTGACATAGTGCTGAAATGGGATGAATTTAAAAGTAGGCCTGGAAGACACTCCAAATTTGATGCACTTTGGACTGGGCCATATATCATTACTGAGGAGAGGCTGCATAATGCTTTCCAGCTATCTAGGTTAGATGGTATAGTGGAACCAATCCCAGTGAATGGTATTCACTTCAAACATTGTTTCTGAGGTATGGACCTAAATCTGTGCATAACTGTTAAAGCTCCTTAACTTAATTATTGTTTCATTCCCTAAGTGTTGTCCCAGCATGGTAAATAGATTCACTTTAGTTTTTTCTATCTTCAATAAATTTTTGGCGGTCTATTATGTTATGAGTCTCAAGTGAGTTACAACCATGCACAAGGCTACTCCAAGTCTGTTTCTGAGATTTCCCATGACTCCATGCCCAACAGATAGGCCTAGGCTACTGGTTTCCATGTTTAGTAGGCAAACATCCAGCAAAGGTCGCCAGAAATGTTACCCATTTTTCACCTATGGGCTCAATCAGGCAGGGTAACCCATGTTTTCAGGGGTTCTCGAATACCAAATGAAGGAACACTTGCATCAGGATCACTTTTTCTAACTTGTTTGCTTCTTATGTAGATGTAGGGGAAAATGATGTTATAATTCGGCACATGGATTAAATGTGGCTCCCAAGAGGGTTGAGCCCAGCGTGCAGGTCTTCAACTTGGGGGTGGGTTTTCTTTTATTTTTTCCTTGTCTTTCTCTCTTTCCTTTTTGCTTTCTTCTTTCCTTTTTCCTTGTTCTGCTAGGGGCGGAACCGGGTCTGGATCCGAACTTGGAACTTTTTTGAAGTTTCAGATCTAGTTATGATCTCGGTTCCGCCGGGCTTGTTCATCTGTCTTCCCTTCTTTCTCTTTTATGTGGTCAGGGATGTTTCCTTCCCTTCTGTTTCTTCTTTTTTCCGTCCCCTTTCCCATCGTCCTTGTGTATCGTCGGAGGCGGGTTCGGGTTGGAATTTGAACTTGAAACTTGGTGAAAGTTTCAGTTTTGGGTTTGTTTCCGCCCCCGCCCCCGCTCTGTTTTACCCAGGATCAGATTTAGTTCTGATCCCGCCTTTCTTTCTCTTGCCTTGTGCGTTTTCTTTCCTTCTCTGGCGGGCCCAGAACCATGTCAGAACCTGAACTTGGAACTTTTCCAAGGTTCTGGTTCCTGTTCCGTTCTAGTTCCGATTCCGGTTCCGCTCTTTCTTTGTTTTTCCTATTCCATTCCGGTTTCAATCCCGGTTCCACCAGGATTCATCTTTCTTTGCTTCCGCTCCCTTTCCTCCCTTTTCTTGTTTCCAGTTTCATCTTGGCCCCACCCTCGCTAGTTTTTGAAAAATCTCAGTAAGAAGGAGTGCCTTTGCTAGGAGATGAGGATATCGACGTGAGGTCTTGCCGACCATCGTGTGTCTTGCCGATGGCTTTTTGTGAGATCGATATAACTTCATCTGCCCACTATGACTTCTCCCCGACAGGCCAATGTCTCACCGACAACAAAGGGTTTTTTCCAAGAGTCTTCCTGAAATGAAGAGTTCACCGAAGGAAAGGGTATTCTATAATATGTCTTAGCAAAGTGAGGTGGTCTCAACGACGGAAGCAGGAATCAATATGAAGAAAAGAGCTCACTATGAGGTCATGCCGAAAGAGGGAGTCTTGCCAATAGCGATCACCTTGCCCACAGAAATGAACATCGGTCTAACTTCTGCAGCTCGGTGTGAAGTCCCACCAACAGTCCTAAGTTATGCTGATAGCTACTGTATGACGTGCTCGCATCAAGGAAACATGATTCACCTCTCGCCGACATGCGATCCTTCTGCAGGGCAACCCTTGACCTTCAAGAATATGCACAGCTAGGGTGTCAGCTCGGGAAGTAATGGCGCTAAATCAAAGAGGTAAATCTGGTGTTATCCCTCAGAAATGGTTGGCCAAAAGAGGCCGTGAGTCACGACGACAGCTGGAGATGATGGCTGGAGGAGTGAGGGGACATTAATGACTATGTCGCAGAGCATTCAAGGCGACTCTGATGAACTCTTAATGGCAGACTCAATGGGCTGCAAGTCAATAGCGACGGCTGTAAAAGATCTAGAGGCCATGCCCAGGGACGAGCTTTCACCGACATGACCAGGGGATGCGCATTGAATGCTTCATTGACTTCATTCCAAGGCACTTCTAGGGCCGACATGTCCAAGCGCCAACTCATTTTTGAAAACCCTAATGCAGGGGCCAACACCCCTGGGTTTTATATATGGCATTTTTTCCTTTTTGTAAAGTAGTTCTTAGTTAGGAGACTGCTGAAAGATCATTATTCAAACTTTGTAACTCATTTCTTCATGAATACTACAGATCTGTAACACATACACTCCTTATTTTCTCAATAGAAAGTTATTTCCTTCATAGATTTTCTTTGTTGTTTCAGTGACTGGTTGTGAAATGCATGATTAAATTCTATGTGATCCTTTATTTGATCAGATTCCTTCAGTGTTGGATGCTAAGGATATTATGTCACAAAGTTGGTTTATGTTAGTGATCTCTTTCTTTTGCGTTTATATCTGTGAAAACATCTTGTTTTCCTTGTGTTAAGCATTAGAACAGTCGGAGCCTTACATAGACTCATTTTTGTAAACATAAATCTTTGTATTGTGAGATTGTTTAGCTCTATTGAGATTTTTTGTGAGTTTTCTATAGTATTGTCATGTTTTGATCTTTGGTGTATCACCTGTTAGTGATAGGTTTTTTGATTCAAGTATATCCTTCTTACTCTTTCCCTTATCATTCTTCAGTTTTTCTCAAAGTATCTTAAGGGGAACCAGCCCATAATCTGGAGGTCCACTTCATTCTCAGGTCACCCACAACCTCGAAGTGTTCCCATGTGTCAATAGGTTGCTACAGTTGATAGCTTAGCAAGGGTGCAAACTTTATTTTGACAACAGTATTATCATTGCTTGAACGTTTAAAACAAATAGGCATGTAATTACTTTATGGTGGAAATTAATATTGAATAGATTGCACAAGTATTCAATTTTAAATAAACTTTATTGATTTTATTTACCTATGTGTCAGATGTAGTGGAAGGTTGTGTTTTCCCAGTCAAGACTCTTAGGCGTTCAACCACGACTCCATAGCCTTGCTGGAAGGAAATCTTCAGGTCATTTTCAGTGGGAACTCTGTTGAATTCAGAGCCCTACATTTTTGCATAAGATCATGAATTGTTCTTCTATGGTGTGATAAAACCAAAAAACAAAATCAATTTATTATTTGGATACTATATTTCATTTATTGATACTTCCAATTCGTGCGGATAATTACATATAACCACCAGAGCCAAGTTTGTGTTGCCCGTGTGTTTCTAGTCTTGCCTTTGTTGCCTTCTATGTGTCGGGCAGCCTATGAAAAGTTTTAAATATGTTAGATTGTGTAAAAAGAAAGAGTAATTAGTATATAATTATATTTTTGATAGTATCACATACCTTCCTTGGCCCGGTGGTGTCTTTCCTTTTTTCTTTTCATCCTTCTCCTTTCCATTTGACACCAAGTCCTTCCACTCCCTCTCTAGAATCATGGGGGGATGCTCGTACTTTTTGTTCTTCTCTAAATGTGACCTATATTGGTCCCTCACATACTTTAGATAGGTACCAGCTTTCTTAAGGACCTTGGTTCGGTTGAATGCTTTATCACTGAACAACATAGCTAAATGGTTAATGAGCTCATCTTTTAAATCTTGATTTTGGGCATTCCACCATGTACGTATGGTGGGCCCGAAGAGCTCCAATGTAATATCACTTAGATGTTTATAAAAAACATCATTTCCTACAAAATGATCATGGGATCAATAGTCTAAAAAGAGTGATCAATAAGTAAATTTCAATTGGATTATATATAATAATAATTAAAAAATTTAAAGTACATGGGACCTTCTTTATCTTTATGGGAACGAAATCCTCGGTCACACAAATGTGACCGGAAATGTTCGTATTAGTAATACAAGAAGATCCAGGAAATGTTGCTAAAACATCACCGTACTAGTGGCCTCTGCATCCCCAGGTACATGTCCTAACGCATGTTGGCATGTGTTCGTTGTCAGAGGGTGCATTAACGGATGTCTGCATGGTATGTGTTGCCGACATTTCAAACGACAATAAAGGCATGGATGATGGGATCAAATGATGTGATGTATGTGCAGGAAGATCAAGATGGACACTTGTACCAACCCCTACTCCTCGAGCAACACTTGCAGTACCCTGATCATGGCCAGGAGCATCATGAGGAGGCAAATAATCCTGTAAAAACAACACATATTTTAGTTCATGACATAAAAGAGTACAAAATATAAACACATGAATGAACTTATGTTATAATTAAAGACCTCATGACAGCTTACTTGTAAGTTTTGTGATATCTTAATCAATATTTTAACCCTCTCTCTTATCTCATCTATTTGAGGCACTATGAATATCAACTTAACGATTTCTTCATTGCATTTTTTTGGATCTTCCTTATCATATCAAGAGGGTTTGTTGAATAAGCGATGTCATCATCACAAAATATTGACTACACCTCCATGGATGCTCTCATCTACTGTTGGTGCTCTTTCCCGATCAAATTGACTGCAACAAGACTATTAAAACATTATCGAAATTAACCCAATAAACTTATGAAAAAATAATAATAAACATTTTGCTTGTATCTAATTTGTACAATTACAATGAGGTAAACTTGTCAGGTAGAAGCACCTGAAGATACATCGTGATCTGTGCTCTCCGGGCCAGCCTTCCTTCTCCGTAGATCAACGTCCCTGTGACAAAAAAAAATTAAATATAAAAAAACATTACCGAAATGAAACCAATAGACATACGAAAAAAACATAAGAATAAAATGGTATATTGAGGTTAGGTAAAATGGTACATAATATGTACCACCCCCATAGTAACTGTGTTTGTAACTAAGCGATTCAAATTGTAATCGATTAGCAACTCTTCCCCTGCAGTTATTGATTTTATCGCACATACGAATACACGGTTTCCCTCACGTGCCTCAAATATGCAATTGGTTTTCTTATTTATTGACCTAGGTCGTGTACTGTTTATAAACCCTGCAATATTCCCTGATGCTTTTGGCCTTCCGTCAATTTACATAGCCACTCCTTTATTTTGATCCTTATCTTTTAGTTGTATATAATTTGTTGACAGTGCATACTTACGCATACTTCGTGTATATCAAACCAGTTGCATCCAATCTTTGTAACTGTAACAAGGTCTGACATACTCCATCAATTTAGTAACTTTGTCGTAACAGACCTTTATGCCGTCCATCCAAAATAGTCCCAAACCATGTAATGACAATGGTGTTATGTGATATATCCTCTCGTTGACACAAAAATTAGTGTTTATTGGAGGAAGTTCCTTGGGAACCCATTGTTTTTATAGATTTTTGTACCTCAAGGGAACCTCGACGTTGCCTATGCTCTCATCATCATAAGAACATGACCCCCCTTCAGCAAGAAAAAATTCCATGCATTTACAGAATTTTCTTCTAATCTTTTGACCTCTAGTTGATCTCTCTCTTTTAGACATACTACATGTCTCGCTTTCCTCTTCTCTTCCTGAATCTCCCTCGCTCGAGCAAGACAGATCTGACAAATACATATTTGGTGGTACCTGCACTAATAAGGATGTTGGATGAAGTTCTTTCATGGTGATGTGATCCCAAAGTGACATTATAATTAATCTATCATTTCATCGCTAGAATTTCACAGGTTATAAGGTAATCAAGTCTTGATAGATTGCAAGTTATTGTTACTACCGTCCAAATGTCCATCACAAATCAAATCTACTTAATGTTTTAACTTCCAAACTTTGTAACAAGTGTTAAATGTGACTATGGTCCACCAGTTACACAACCAAGGCCTCAAATGTATTCTCTAATTGTAATCAAAGGACTTTTTCTCTTCATTCAAGTAAATAAACTTGAAGGGAAACACCACCAAGTGGTTTATTGGACACCTACATGACTAAAAATAGCAGAAATTTACATTTAATTTACATATTTCTAAGTGGTTAAAGGGGAGGGAGTGTGTACTAGGCTTGGTTAAGTCATCATAAGTTTATGCTTTGGCAATAAAAAAAATTTAAGTCATCTTAAATCTTCCTATGTCTAATTGCTAGGAGAATTTTGGTATGTTTTAAGGTAGGATGATTGATGAAAGTGTCCAAAGATCCTTTCTCCATGGCATCTAGGTACACATAGCAGCGGTCTTCTCTTATACGGTTGGACATGATTTAAAGAACTTAGCTAGGAATTATTCATTTAACCTAAGGTTTTCTCATAATGCCATCATTGGAAAAGTATGATCAAATTCTTCTATTATGAAGAATTGGTCTATGTGCCTCTAGTAATCACTATAAATATTTGTAAGGATAAAATGACTAATTGCATCAGGTAGGAGAGAATCAACTTTGAGTTCTTCAAAGATTATATTCCTCTATTCATAATTTTTAAGGGTTGTGTGTGGAGGAGGCTATCACTACCAAGAAGGGAGGAGACCTTTCCTTGTATTCTTTTATAATTTTCATTATTCTTATTTATTTTACACTTACATTTACAAATACACATACATATGCATTTATTGTTTTCATTTATTTCTCATGTAGTTTAATAGTTTGATCGATTTCATATTATATGTGTTGAAGACTTTAGAATTTCAATTACATTAATTTATGGATATGTTGTATCTATAATACTACAAAACCATATGCTCTTTGCATTTACACTTGCATTTAGAAATACACATTTATATACATAGATATAGAGTTCTTTAATGATATGTTGCATTTATTGTTCTAGGAGAGCATCCAGTAATTGCATTTACATTTACATTTAAAAATACATATACATACATACATACATACATACATATATATATATGTGTGTGTGTGTGTGTATGCATATCATTTATATTCAGTGTTTAGAAGCAACCCATTAGGTCTCGTATATGGATAAAAATTCATAAAATCAGATCTCCCATACATGTTTTGTTGAAACCTAGACGAACCTCTCTATCACATGCTTTCTTCATGAAACCATAAGGACAGCAGCTATACCTTCTTTATCACCAGAGACTACAAAACCCTCAAAAATAGGGTAACTTAGATTATGATTTGGTTATGAACTATATGGACAAAATCATTAGCACCAGCTCATTCTTGGAGTCTTTTGAAAGAGAAGCAAATCAGGTGGTAGTTAAGTACAAACCTTATAGTGTCAAGGTGAATGAGGTGATCAATTTTGATTGGCCAATTGATGAAGATTACCATAAATGGGTAAATGTATATTTAAATAAGGAAGAGTGAAAAGGAGTAGGCTGCTAATGGTTGACAAATCAGTTGTTATAGTTACAACAGATTCCAGTTTTGTTTTTTGGTGACAGTCTAGGCGCGAAATTCTTGAATTTTTTTGTTGCTGCATCAACCATTCTCAGTGGGCACGATGAAAAGAAGATTCTCTGGGGAGATTGTTGTTGTAACAATTTTTTGGAATATCACAAGGTGGTCCAATTGGCTAGTGGCACGTGTGCTTTCTGGCCTGATGCTTGTTTTCTCCTTTTTCTATAAGAAGGATTTCAAGGCCAAAAGTACGAGTTAGCAAGTTAGATATTTTTGGTCGAGTCTAGATGAAGTTGCAGAGCAAATTGTAAAGTCTGATGGTTTTAGGGAAAATGCAATTTTAGGTTTTGAGTCATTCTATAATAGGTTTTGAATTCATGGGGATTTGATGTTTTATGATAGTACTGACATTTGAATTGATATGATTAATTCAATCTCATGTCTCTCCATTGTACAAGCATATCTAAAGTTTGAATAAAATGATCAAGGGTTGTTTTGTTCATCTCTTTGCTGTGGTGTGTATGATTCTTGTTTTAGGTTTAATTCAAGGAATTAATTAAAATGCTTGAATGGGATTATAGGTGGATATGTTTCGTATAAGGATTTGATAAATAGTATTGGGTTAGAATACATATTGATGAGATTGTAAAGCAATGTTATCAAGGATCTTATATGTTATGTGTTAAAATTGTCATAAACCCTTAGATGCTTATAAATTTGACTCCTCCAATGGATATATGGCACTAATCTAAGTTGTACTTATTCGTATGGTTCAATATTGTTTTCCTTTACCTAGAGCTTGCTACAAATTGAAAATCAATGACTATCTTATACTATGAAATGTTGTAGTTATCTCATGCTCCAAATAGTTGATATTATTGATAAACAACCAATTCTATTTGGTATTATCCTATTATGTTGAGCTATTAAATGAGATTATTTGTTGTTGTTAATGTTGTTAATGTTGTTTATGATGATGGTGCAGAGGTTGTAAATGCATTAAGGGATCACCCTCCTAGGTCTTGTAGAGCCCAAAGTGTAGGAGGTCTTTCAAATCCTCGTCAATTGGTCCAAGTCCTTCGAGCTTCCCTTTATTGGAATTGGCAATTCTATAGGTAGATTAGAAGATCAACTTGCTTACCGTAAAAACAACCAACACTTTGTATATGTTTGTGGTGGAGGTATTAAAGAAGAATTGTATGCCTCTATTTACATTCATTAGATCTACCTTAGCCTAGCATATACTTGGGCTAATTCTACAATTGCTTTAGACTCATGCGATGAAGGCTATGTGTGATGAAATCCTAGACCTCAGCCAAGATGTGGGTAAATTATGGGAGTTTTTCCAAGAACTGAGGTTGGTGGATAAAAATGTGAAAGACTAAGCTATTTTATTTTTTGTCTTATCTTATACCATTTTATGAGAATGGGGGTGCCAATGTACAAGAAGATCTTTGGAAACTAGGCATGAAAATTGAAGGTTAAAGAGAATGGGGTGCCAAACTTACAGTACTCATTGCCCCTTGGTCGTCGATTTTCCCTGAGTTCCCTCAACCTCGTCCTAATCGTATTGACCTTGTTTTCACTCCTTCAAACTCTTCCTCGGCATTGATATTGACCTTGTTTTCACTTCTCCAAACTCTTCGTCGGCATTGGTATTGACCTTGTTTTAATTCCAAACTCTTCCTCGGCGTTGGTATTGACCTTGTTTTCACTCCTCCAAACTCTTCCTCGGCGCTGGCATTGACCTTGTTTTCACTCCTCCAAACTCCTTCTCAAGACTCGGTATTGACCTTGTTTTAACTCCAAACTCTTCCTCGATGTTGGAATTGACCTTGTTTTCTACTTCAAACTCTTTCCTCGGGCCATATTGACCTTGTTTTCACTACTCCAAACTCTTCCTCGGCACTGGCATTGACTTTGTTTTCACTACTCCAAACTCTTCCTTGGCACTGGTATTGAACTTTCACTTCTCCAATTTGAGGAGCTACAACCCGGTTTTGTTAGGTTTTACAGTATGTTAATTAAATTGAAAATTTTGGTGCCATTTAGCTGGGTTTTAATATTCTACAATATAGTTAAGTATATATTAGCTATATTTTACATAATAAATAATATAATTATCTCAAATCCTATTATAATTATATATTATAAATCTTTAACAAAATTATTAAATATGTATAAAATTATTATAATTAATAATTACACAAGTATATTTTTATATAATACAAAATATAATTAATATAATATATATTTAATATAATAGTAATATATATTAATATGAGAGAGAGAAACTAAATTTTGATTGGTTGTTTCATGTCAACAATCCAAGGATGGAATGTGTCCTTGGGGAGTTATGCTCAAGTTAGCATGCCATTTGATTAAAGATATGATAATTCTCCTTTAAGACCTCTTCAATTTACCCATTGCACACTTAAGGAGACAAAGATAAATATAGGAAGAAAAAATATGAGAGAGAGGGAGATAAATGACAAACATACAAATAGAAAGGGAGACAAAGAGATAGAGAGGGGTAGAGAGATAAAGAGATAAGGATGAATAGATAGAGATATAGGGAGGGTGATTGATATATCTCTCCCTGTCACTCTCTATATCTCTATATCTCCCACTATCTATGTCGCTCCCTCTTCCCCCCTCTATCTATTGAGATATATTTCCCTCTTCCCCCTTTCTCTCTCATTCACTCCATCTCTCCCTCCATCTTGAGTTGAATTTTTTTTGGGTTGGCTGTCAGTACATTGCTCCATAGCAATGCCCAAGCCAAAGTACTAAAAATCGGATATTCGATTTTATTTGGATATCCAATTCATGTCTAATATATAATTTGAAAAACATTTTAAAATGTAATATTTTGGTGCTATAAATCGGATATCCGATTTTTGCACACATATACCCAAGAGTAATTAGGAGGTGGAGGGTGGGCAAGAGAGAGGGAGAGAGGGAGAGAGGGAGAGAGAGGGAGAGAGAGAGAGGGGGGGAGATATAATTAGGAGGGGGAAGGGAGAGAGAGGG
>VDFB02000017.1:117142502-117213672 GCA_007258455.2 Sequoia sempervirens | reverse complement strand
GACTTGAGAGAGGGAGAGGGTGTAGGAAGGAGATACTTGAGAGAGAGAGAGGGTAGAGGGTTTAAGGGTTAAGGGTTAATGGTTTAGGGTTTAGGGTTTAGGGTTATGGATAGTGATGGAACTTCAAAGTTTTGTTCTTTGTGTTCTATTTTATCCTACCTTGTGTCTCTGGTCATCTATGGTTTTTGGGAAAAGCCTAAGGTTGTGGTTTTACCTTCGTCTTCATGTAAAACCCTAGTGTTCATCTTACACCTTGGATGGGATCTATTTGGCCATTACTTTTTGGGAAGGCTTTAAAATGACTTAAGCCCCATCGCTTTGTCTAGGCTGGGCCCCCTTTTGTTTTATTGTTTTATTTCCTTCGCCTGACTTTATTTTTCCTAAGTCTTTTGTTGGTCCTGTGTTCCCTCGTTAAAAAAAATTATGTCATTCTTTGTCGTCGACCTAGTGATGTCCCCTTATTCCTTTAGGGGAGAGAGCCCAATAGTCGTGTAGGCTAACTTTCTCAACATGTAGCAATTGAATGGAATATCATAGAACCTTCATTTTTTTTTTAAATGTAGACTGGTCTCTTATTTATCTATAACTAAGGTTTGGAGGCGCAAATCATCATGCAACTCGCCACATCGGAAGATCTTTTGAGAAGTGTCTAAAATTTGACTTTTTAAAGGTTCGACCAAAACTTAATCATGGAACCCCCAATAGTTGAACCAAAAAAATACCATTTGTTGCTTGTAGAATATGATATTTTTATTTAAATTAAAATTAATATACAACCTAAGTGGACCAAATAATTATTGATAACCATAAATCTTTGATATCTCTACCTTTTATATTCAACACATATGGACTAATAGTTGAACACAAAAAATCTATTTGTTGTTATAAAAACAACACATAATTATTTAAAATACAACTTATATTGAACAAAAATGGACCAATAGTTGAACACTAAAACTTTTTGAAAATCCTTCACATTTAATGGGAAAATACATGTTATTTATTGTGCTCACCTTTTATATTTGTGATAGGACAAACTATTAATATAAAATTATCCAATGCTTGTACATTGCTACCCCAATTGTTGTACACATAAGAACAATATTTTTTCACTATGATAACAATACTTGTTTAAATGAGTGCCTTATTTTATTAAATGAGCATTTTATTTTTTAAATGGTATACTTATAGTGGAGAGTTGTTATATTTTATTTGAAACAAAAAAATACTTATTTCACTTCTTCATGAATGTAGTTATGTTTTTTTCATATAACATTTAGAGGTTCTCATGTGTTCAAGTATGGGTCCATTTTTTTATCAACATTTGGTTTTTTCTTTATTTACATTTGGACTGTTTATTTATAATATATAGTATAAATATGTGGTAAGATTGGGTATTATCATCACGATTAAGTGCGCCCTCTCCCCTAATAAATGTTTTTTATTTTTCACCCCACACAACTATTTGGCCCTCTCCCCTAATAAATGTTTTTATTTTGCAGAGGGACAAGTTCACATGGTTGTAGATCAATCGTCGTGTGATCTCAGCCATTCCCCACCATCCCAAGATGATCCCACCACACTATCTTTGTTGATCACTTTATCACGGGCGAGCGCCACGTGTCTCATCTGGTGAAGCTGAAGGAATGATAACTACTTTGATGTGTCTTTAATACATTATGTCATGGGTTACTAAAGCAGTTATAAGATGCACGTGTTTTAAATCAACGGAGATGTTATAATCCTGGTAGAAAGGTGCTTGATGGTTAATAACAAGGCTGGCGACTGTGTTGAACAAATAGGATTGTTGATGGTTGAGATCCACGGTTTCCCGCCATCGCGTGATCAAAATTTTGGAGGTCTTTATTGATTGCGATATCACGGGCGACCACCACATGTCTCATTCAGTGAAGCCGAAGGAATGATAAATACTTTGATGTGTCTTTAATACATTATGTCACGGGTTACTAAAGTAGTTATAAGATGCACGTGTTTTAAATCAACGGATATGTTATAATCTTGATAGAAAGGTGCTTGATGGTTAATAACAAGACGGGCGACTGTGTTGAACGAACAGGATTGTCGATGGTTGAGATCCACGGTTGCCCGCCATCGCGTGATCAAAATTTGTGAGTTCTTTATTGATTGCGATATCACGGTTGGGTGCCACGTGGATCTCCTTGGCAACGAGTAGTATGGTGGGGCAATGGCTACCCAACCTACAAAAAGGAATGGGCATCTACATGGCTTATGCCTGTCGCACTTTTGTTAACGGTTGTCAGTGTAAGTTAATGTACATTTTATTAATTAGTTTTTGTGTACTTCCTTAGTATGTTCAATATAATTTTTTTTCTTTAAAAAATTATTCTCTACTTTTTAAAACTTTTAAAAACCGTTGTATATTTAAATTCTTAAAAATATAGAATAATTTTTTTTCTTTAAATTTTTTTTTTTTTACTTTGAATTATTTTAAATATAATTAATAAAATAATTTTGAACTAACTATTTCATATTTTTCTATATACATTTAATAAATAAAATAAAATAAAAATATCAATTTTTAAAATATGATTGATACACTAGTAGCATTTGCAACACAACATGAAAGACAAGATTAGAATTACTTTTAGTTATAGAATTAAGTTTAGGGTTAGATATATATTTAGTTAGGGTTGGGGTTAAAAATAGTGTCAGTGTTAGTTTTACGATTAAGTTTAGGGTTGGAGTTAGAGTGAGAATTATTGTTGAGATTGAATCATAACCCTAATCTAACCTTAACCTTAAACCTAATTGAACCCTAACCCTATTTGTAATTGAACTTTAACTCTAACCCCAACCCTAACCCTATCATTGAACCCAAGCTTTATCCTAGAACCCCAACTCTAATTAAATGGTAAACCTAACCTAACCTTAACCCTAATGTTAATCCCAACCCTAAGTCTATCTATAATTATAATCCTAACCCTTCTCATTCTAACCCTAATTATAATCTTAATTATAATTCTAACCCTAACCATAATTCTAATGATATTCATAATCCTTAGTTTAACACTAACCATAGTTCTCATGACAACCTTAACTCTAATTATAACCCTAATCAAACCTCGACCTTAACCTTAACCCTAACCTTGAGCTTAATTAAACCCTAACCTTAACCTTAAGCTCTGAGCTTAATTAAATCAAGATCCTAGCTCTAACCCCAAACTCATATATGTGAGATAATTATAATTTAGCAAAACCCTAACCATAATTGAATCATAACCCTAATTGAAATATAATCCTACCTTAATTCAACTCCTAACCCTAATTGAATCATAATTTTAACTCCTGGGCTTAATTGAACCCCATTTTTAACTCTAAGACTAATTAAACACTCATTTCTATCCCTAACCCTAAGCCCATCTAAATCCTAGCCCTAATTGAACCCTAACCCCAATTGAATCATATATTTAAACCCTAACCCTTAATGAGCACTCCAACCCCACTAAACCTCTAACACAATTGGAAATCCATAACTTAACCCTAATTTAATACTAACACTAACCCTAATCCTAATAACATATTATTAGGGTTAAATTCTATTAATGTCTTAATAAGTTTTATAAATTCAACATTAATTATAAATATTTTAAAATTAATTAATTATTATTTCAATCTAAAATTTTAATATTTGACATTACAAATAAAATTAAACTAAATTCTATTTTCTTTTAAATCCATAAAATATTTATTATCTATTTATAGTTTTACTTAATTATCTAATACAATTGCTAAATTAAATTAAATATTAATTTTAAATTAATTAAACAATTATTAATTAGAATTTTAGAATAAATTAAGAAAATAAGATCTATATAAAATCAATCCTTTCTATTTTTTTCTTTGTGTCCAAATCATTTCATTTTCTAAAATTATACTAAATTCTAGATATCATAATTAAACACAAAAATTTATTCTATTCTAATCATAACCCTAGTTAAACCCTAACACTATTTGGACTCTAACCCTTACCCTAATTGAACACTAAATCTAATTGTAATTGACCACTAAGCATAATTGAATTCTACCCCTAACCCTAACCCTAACTCTAACTAAACCCTAAACCTAACTCTAATAAAACCCTAACCCGAACCTACTTGATTCATAATCCCAACCCTAACCCGAACCCTAATTGAACTTTAAAACTAACCTTAATTAAGTATTAACCCCAATTGAACATTTATTGAATAGTAGTCCTAATTGTACCATAACCCTAACTTTGAACTACAGTTGAACTCTAATCCTAACCCTAACACTAATTATTATCCTAATTGAACCTTAACCCCAACCCTAACCTTAACCTTGACCCTATTTGAACTCTTATTGAATTCATAACCTTAATTAAACCCCAACCTCATCCTCAATCCCAACCCAAATTGAACATTAATTGAACCCTAAACCTAACCCTAAGTGAACACTAATCCTAATTGAACTCTAACTTTTTAGTTGAAAATATTAAAGTGCCTTAGATTTTCCCATTCATCGCCATTTATCATTCAATTCCTAATAGAACTCCAAAAATTTATACTTTTATAATGTTTTAATACACACCTAATATTAAGGGTTTAGAGTTTAAGGGTTAAGGGGTTTAAGGGTTTAGAGTTTAAGGGTTAAGGGTTTAAGGTTTTAGGGTTAAGGGTATGAGAGATGAGAGAGAGAGAGAGACCCAAGAGAGGGAGAGGGGTAGGAGGGAGAGACTTGAGAGAGAGAGAGAGGAGGGTAGAGGTAGGAGGGTAGAGGGAAAAAAGGCCAAGGGTTTAGGGTTAAGGTAGAGGGGAGAGAGATGAGGGATCTCAAAGGAGAGAGAGAGGAGGGAGGGGAGAGAGATAGAGAGGAGGGTTAAGGGTAGAGGGGAGGGAGATAAGAGTGATGAGAGAGAGAGAGACCAGAGAGTGAAGAGGGGGCAGGAGGACTTGAGAAAGAGAGGAAAGAGGGATGGATTGGGGAGAGAGATAAGGTAGAGGGTTAAACGAGGATGGTAGAGGTGGCCTAAGGGTTTATATCTAAGGGTTAAGGTTTGGGCTTTAGGGTTTATGGTTTAAGGCAGAGGGGAGACACATAGAGGAGGAGGAGGATAGAGACTCCAAGAGAGGGAGAGGGGGTAGGAGGGAGAATTTGAGAGATAGAGGGAATCGCTGAGAGAGAGGGAGGGAGTGAGAGAGAGATAGAGGGCAGAGGGTAGAAGGTATATAGTTAAAGGTAGAGGGAAAAAAGATAGGAGTGAGAGAGAGAGAGACCTGAGAGGAGAGGCAGTAGGAAGGTGAGACTTGATAGAGAGGGAGGGAGTATTGGGAGAGAGATAGAGGGTAGAGGGGTTAGAGTTTGCTGCTAAGGGCTTAAGGTTTAGGTTAAGGGCAGTGAGAGAGATAGAGAGAGGAGGAGAGAGAGAGACCCGGAGAGAGGGAGAGGTAGGTGAGAGACTTGAGCCAGAGAGAGGGTAGAGGGTAGAGGGTAGAGGGTTTGGCGGCTTAGGTTACAAGGTTGGTGGCAGAGGGGAGGAGTGAGAGAGATAAAGACCTAAGAGAGGGAGAGAAGGGTAGGAGGAGAGACTTGAGATAGAGGAGTGATATGGAGAGAGAGACCCCGAGAGGGAGTGGTGCTAGGAGGGAGAGACTTGAGAGAGAGAGAGATAAAGGAAGGGAGGGTTAAGAGTAAAGGGTAGAGGGTTTAAGGGTTTAGGGTTTAGGGTTTAGGGTTTAGGGTTAATGGGAGAGAGAAAGAGGGAGTGAGTGAGTAACCCATTTATATATTATTCTTTTATTCTTCCTCAGTTAAATATTTAGTTACCCATTTACCGCTAGTACAAATGAATCAAAGAATTTAATAGAATGGACTAATTACATAATACCTTGCATTATGGAGCCCACCTTCAATATATTACTACTCTATCCTTTGTAAAATAATTGTAAACTTATGACTCCATTTAAGCATTTAATTGATTTTCTCAATGAAAGCAAAAAACATTAGACACACAATCAACAAATTCCTCAAAAATAAGAAATGACAACATCATTAACATTTCATTCAAAATTCACTCAAATCCACATAAGGAGAGAAAATATATTATAATTATACGTTTATTCATGCTTATAAGTCATATCTGCATACAATTTAAGATAATTTTCATATATTCATCCAAAACTCAAAACAAGCTATCTATTATATTCCTATCTTTCTACCCATATATTCAACTCAAAACCTAGCTAGAGCTTTCATCAGTTCTCTCCCTACAAATAAGCATTGAATTCCCTTTTATATGACAAGGGAGCAACAAGCTTTGGGCTCAAATGTAATTTCACCACAAATTTTCATTTGAAAAAAATCTCCATTGCATTTGACTTTCATTTCAAAACTTCCCACACATTGAATTTGCAAAACATTGTACAACTGGGGAAAGCTAAAGTTGTAACTACCATCAGAAAAGGGAATGCAAATTGTCATCAAAATCCCCTTTGTCGCTATCCACGCAAAAAAACTAGGCAACCAAATTGCCACGAAGGCACACAATCGACATCAAAATGTGCCACACACGCAGAACCAACACCACCAACAACAACATCATCAACACAAAATTTTACATCCCACACAAAAACTTCTTATTTACCCGCCACCTTGCCCTTACCAACACTTAGACTCCGGTATACACGCCCGCTTCTAGTTTTTGCTAGAGGAGGAGAGAAAACCTCAACCTCCTCTTCTTTCTTGTCCTTGCCCGATACGATTCTAGTCCATCCACTTAGGGTTTTAACTACCAATGGCACCACAGATATCACTTCCTCATCAGAGGGCAAACCGTGATTGAAGCGAGCTAAATACTGATAGTAGTCAGAGTCGGTCTCGGTTACACCATCAAAAGTGTTGCTCGTAAGGTCAATGGGTGAGTGTTGGCATCCAAAGGAGCCATGCCCATACCTTATTTTCCTACTGACACTAGTAATAGAGCACACTGACTGCTTGCCTTTGTCATCTACTAGTTGAGCAGCAACGTCCTAGAATTGTAACCTTCTACTACATCTAGTAGGCACAAGCCTGGGCTTGTCAACCAAAGCACCTTCCTAAATGGTAGGACCGAGCTTTTGTGAGCTCAAATGAATAAACCTCCTTACTGACTTACTCATTTTCTCTTGTCATACAAGCACTCAAACTTGATTAGACTCGGCCCAGAAAGTGCTCTAACTACTACAAGAATGACACAATTAACAGTTAATTCCTCTTGTATTTATTGTGTGAGGTAATGGCAACCTTCATCAATGCTTAGTAAAAATGTGTGTGCAAACATGGCAATTTGGTGGCGTATGTACTATCACCATTTAACTTGAGTTGTATGAGAATCTGCAGATCACCCTTCATGATTGCCAACAACAACATCTTCACATAGATTGAGATAGACGTGACTACACAAGCAAGGAATAATTCATTAATGCTTCACCATTTGTACGATAAAACAACCACCATGTACCATTTTCCAACTTTGAATATTGCCCGTTGATCTCCTGAAGAGTTGGAAGATCAAACGGTTTATCTCGGGCTAACTCGGTTTGATATACAATGAAGCATCATTGACCTTCCTCATGACCAATAACATTAATCCATCTCGGAAACCAACTACCATGTTGGCAGGTCCTATGCACTTTGCAAACTGAATGGCTGGAGCTACGTATTGCAATCTCGTTGACCTTGCGGCTTTTAACCAACCTTCATCTTCCTCTTGCAAGCTAGCGAGGAATGACAGAGATTTACATTAGCTTTTGATCTTGGTTGTCGATCTAAAACCACGGGTTATGAGCTCAATAGTGGAGATTGGGCCCCACATTCCATACAGGACACACATCTACCTTTTGTTGACCTCATACCAAATAGCAGGCTGACACCTTAGGTCTGCAAGATGGCGGGGTACGATTGAGATCTTCTCCCATATCTTTGAATCTGAAAAACCTACACATTGCACAGTTAGTATTTAATGAAAGGCTTTGGCTAAGTCATCGGTGACATGACCACTGGTGTTAATGGCTTAGGCTTACGTCACCAGATTAAAATTAAAACCCAACTTTAGGAGAAGACATAATGTGGTGGGAAAACGATGACCATTTCTTTGGGCTAATGGGGCTGGTGAACTAACATGCTGAATGGCTCAAGAGGTGACTTAAGGGGTCAATGACTAACCAAGCAAGTCAACCTCAAATTATAACATTTGTGTGCTCTAGGGAATAAAACCCTACTAATTCATGGGAACAAGGGTTTCAAAATGGAGACCCAAGTCAAGTGGCAGAGAGAAAATTCCTCAAAATTTTAGACTTGAGATAGAGTGACTGAGTGAGTGAGAGAGAGAGAGAGGGAGTGGTGCTAGGAGGGAGAGACTTAATAGAGAGAGAGGGAGGGAGTGGGAGAGAGATAGAGGGAGACAGGGTTAAGGGTAGAGGGTAGAGGGTTTAAGGGTTTAGGGTTAAGGGTTTATGGTTATGGGTAGAGGGGAGAGAGATAGAGGGATTCAGTGAGAGAGAGAGGGAGGGACTGGGAGAGAGATAGAGAGTAGAGGTTTAAGGGTAGAGGGTTAAGGTAGAGGGGAGGGAGATAAGAGTGAGAGAGAGAGAGAGAGGCAGAAGGGGTAGGAGGGTGAGACTTGAGAGAGAGAGGGAAAGAGGGAGGGAGTGGAAGAGAGATATGGAGTAGAGGGTTAAACATAGAGGGTAGAGGGTTTAAGGGTTTAGAGTTTAAGGGTTAAGGGTTTAAGGTTTACGGTTAAGGGTTTAGGGTTTAGGGTTTAGGGTTTAAGGGTAGAGGGGAGACACATAGAGGGATTGAGTGAGAGATAGATAAGGACCTAAGAGAGGGAGAGGGGGTAGGAGGGAGAGACTTGAGAGAGAGAGAGATAAGGTAGAGGGTAGAGGGTTTAAGGGTTTGGAGTTTAAGGGTTAAGGGATTAGGGTTTAGGGTTATGGGTAGAGGGGAGAGAGATAGAGGGATTCAGTCAAAGAAAAAATCCCAACCTTAGGATTTTCCCAATACCATAAAATACTAGTAACATAAGATAGGACAGGAAAGGAACATAAGATAGGACAAGAAAGGACATATTCAAAAGATGCAACATACTATGTTGATATGTCCTTCAATCTTCTTAAGAAGATCCATGATTTTTTTATAAAGGAAGTGACTTCATAGATGCATCAAGTTCAATTATGCATCTTTTAAATAATGAGGAAGCATTTCAAGTTGGTGTCAAGCCCCTCTCACCATAACCCTATTGGACAGTCACACATCACATAGGAAGGTGAGTCGTTAGGTCACCCACATATGTGACAGGTGGTTGTCCAATAAAGATAAAATGAGGAGACTATATGTATTACACATAACAAAAGAAGAGCAATGGTTAAGTCAAGGTCATGATACAAGTACAAGGACAACACTTTTGTAAGAGCTACAAGAGGCAAAGGGGATTGATATTATTCATTCATGGGTGTACTGGTGAAAGTGAATGCAATAGGTAAAGGTCATTGTCATTGATAAGGACAACCAAAAATGCATGCTACAATGGTCTCATGAAGGACAACAACAAAAACAAAATCCAAAGTTGCACAAGGCTCTATTCAAGGCCTTCACAATCAAACATTAGGCGACCAAGTTGCTAGATAACATTCAATGCATGATGTTTTAAGGAAAGGCATAAAAGGAAAAGACAAAAAAGAAACATCAACTCTAGTTGACATAGATAATATGCCTATTGAAAACATTTCATTACAAGAGGTTTATGACAGCAATGGAACCCTCATATCATGTGATCGAGATACATTGATATGCTCATAACCTTTCATGTAGGGGTTTTGGTCATCATGATTGATCCAACATGGATCATGATTGCATAAAAGAAACAAAAAGTTACAAATGACAATTAAGTAGTTATGATTCAGGAGAGGTATCATTTTGGAAGCCAAGGCCATAGTACAAGTGTATATGAACAACAACTATGAGGTTATACTATAAGACAGCCATGCAGGTTCATGTAGGACACCAAGCATTACAATGGTACAACTGCATATGAACAACAATCAACAATCAGCAACAAGTAGTGAAGGAAGCAAAGCACAGTTGTATTTTTACCTTTTCATACCATTGATCATCCATTCCAACAATAGGCTATAATAGTGAAGGCATATACTTTCACAGGGTTGTTTTAATGAAGATATTCAGCATAAAAACCATCATAAATCATGGTGCTTCAAGGGAACAGAGTATAGTCATGAATAAGAGCAATACCATTAAAGGCTACAGGTTTGTCTTCATGTTATCTATGAATTTGAAAAAATAAATCTACACTGGGTGACAACATGACTGTAGCCATGAAATGGATTGCAGTGAGATAAAAAAATATAAATGGTTGTTGCCACTATCTCATTTTCTCTTTGGATAGTCATTACTAATTCCTAACAAGTGAATAGCAAAGGGATAAGTGTCAATAATATACCTTCATTTGATAAGTCCTAGACTTTTGGTGATCTCATTGACCCAATAAGGCATTGCTTAGAAATCATTTCATATATTTTTGACAAAATCAAAATGAGGACTAATGTATCCAATTGTAAGAAGAAATCAATGTCCAACAGAGGGGTGGTACCATCATCTCAGGTACCACTGTTGCAAGATGATAAATGACAATCCTTGTGTTTGTATGCATGGAGGTCCTAAAGCATACTTTGGGTAAGGTGCATTCATGGCATCTTTTTGTGAAAGGTTTCCCAAGCATGAGCAAAGATCTAGTGTTCCACCAGGCTATGTTGGAACAATTATACACCAATCCCTCCCCTAGGGTGTTTCCTTGCATCAAAACCAATACCTTCTTCCTATCATTTTTTGCCAAGGGAAATTAATTAAAATGCTTAAATGGGATTATAGGCGGATATGTTTTGTATAAGGATTTGATAATTAGTATTGGGTTAGAATACATATCGATGAGATTGCAATGCAATGTTATCAGGGACCGTATATGTTATGTGTTAAATATGTCATAAACCCTTGAATACTTATGAATTTGACTCCCACAATGGATATATGGCACTGATCTAAGTTGTATGATTCAGTATTTGTTCGTCTTTACCTAGAGCTTGCTAAAAATTGCAAATCAATGACCTATTTTATCTTGGGATTGTGTTGTAGTTATCTCATGCTCCAAATAGCTGATAATGTTGATGAATAGCCAATTCTATTCGATATTATCCTATTATGTTGAGCTATTAAATGAGATTATCTGTTATTGTTAATGTTTTTTATGATACATTGGTGCTAAAGTGTAGGACTTTGTCCTCATTTGTCTAACCGCCTCTTTGATTGATTGGAAACCTATAGAAGATGAAGACCTAACTAGACATTTAAAAAAAACCTAATCGCCAACCCTAACTCCGACCCCGAAACCCTTAACCTTAAAACTTAAACCCTAAACCTCTACCCTCTCTCTGATTCTCTGATCCAGGTTCTCCTGGATCTGCCGGACGATGCGCTGAATATCGATTTTCGATCTGATCTGAGCTGATTCTGTAAAAGCGATCTGACGCCGATGATGATATATGATGCTGGGATGATCCTATTTGATTTTTACTTTTTGCTCTGCCGACATTTGACGCGAATTTTGATTTTCCTCCGATCCTCTGATTTGATTTGACTGATTTCCGACTGAATCTTGACGGATTTTTCTGATTTTTTCTGATTTTTCTCTTTTTTCTTCTCTCCTTTCTGATTTTTTCGAATGGAATCTTTTATTTTTCGGACTTTTGATTTTGATTTTTTCGATTTTTTTTTGACATTCTGAATCCCGAATCCCACTGACTGAAGTGTTGATTTCGATTTCGATTTCGGAGGGTCATTTCTTTCATCTGTTGGAATATTTTCCTTCTTGGGTTCTTTCACTTTTAATTTTCCTTTTAGCTTTATTTTCATATAAAACCCTTGTGTTTATTTTACTCCTTGGTTGGGATCTATTTCAATGTTACTTTTTGAGGGGTTTGAAAATGACTTATGTCCTATCATTCCATCTAGGTTGAGTCCCTTTGTTTTAGTATTTTATTTCCTCTGTAGGGTTTTATTTTCCTAAGTCTTGGTTAGCCCCGTGTTTCATCATTTAAAAAAAACTTATGTCATTGTTTACCATCCACGTAGTGATGTCCCCTTGTCCTTTTAATAAATGTTTTGTTTTGCAGAAGGATGAAGTTCGTGCAGCCATTGATCAACTATCATTTGATCTCAGTCGCTCCCCGCCATCCCGCGATGACCCCACCACACCGCTTTGGTTGATCATGATATCATGGGCGAGCACCACGTGTCCTATCTGGTGAGGCTGAAGGTGATAATTTTGGTTGACCGTCGATCAATTGTCATAAGATCTTAACAATTTCTCGCCATCGCGTGATCGAAAGTTGCAAGGTTTTTACTGATTGCGATATCATGGGCGAGCGCCACATGTCTCATCTGATGAAGCCGAAGGAATGAAGGAAATACTGTGGTAAATTAATCTAGCCTTAATACATTAAAAGGTGGGTTACTAAATTTTTCTTGAGGTGCACATGTTTTAAATCAGCAGATATGTTATAATCTTGATGAAAAATATGCTCGATAGTTAATAATAAGGTTGGCGAATGTGTTGAAGGAACAAGATCATGAATGCGCAAGATCTATGATTTCCCCCCATCGCGTGATCCAAAGTTGTAGGATCTTTACTTATTGTGATATCGCGGGCGACCACCACATGGATGGCTAAAATTTAATTTTGCATCAAATATGGTTGGAGTTGTTCCTACAGTGCGCAAGTGAGCTTTAATGGTTGATGAGACATTTGCTGGAATGATTTGATCGAGATAAAATCAATTCTCCTATTTTATTTTTATCACAAAGCATTCAAGTATTTTGCGGAGCAGTTTCAGAGCCGAAAGCGAAGTTGTGAATCTCTGTAGCCAGAATTTGGGACTTCTGCAAACAAAGTCATGAGTTAATTTTTGTGCTTCCCGGTCATTATGCACTTGAATTTGGGAAAATATTTGATGTGCTTGTCATTGAGCTTGTTGATAAATGTGTTAGGGCTATAGTTTAATTATAGTTTTGAGAAATTGTAGTGTTTTGTTCTATAATTTCCTATTTATGGTTAGTCCTAGCTATTCGAAGTGTGAAATTGTAAAAAGACCCTAGTTTGTCCAAGATGGCACCGCTAAAGCAACATTCTAGCCAAGTCAACTATTTAAAAAGAAACCTGTATGATGATTTCTTGGATCAATTTCCCTTCTCAATGAATGATAGGAAGAAGGGATTGGTTCTAATGTGAGGGAAAATCCTAGGGGAAGGGTTAGTATATAATTTCTCTAACATTGTTGATGCTAGGGTTCCTCTCACAAGCTTGGAAATGTTCAGATTATGGTATGGACAAAGGAATTTGACTCAACCCTTTTCAAACAGTTGGATGTATGATTTGGGAAAGTTGGTGGTCCCAAACATGTTCTCTGACATAGACTTACTTAGGGCAATGGCTGCAAGATATGACCCTATCACACGGGTAATCAGGGATAATGATGGAAAGGTTTTGTTGAGCATTAATAAAGAAGAGGTCCAATAGATTTTTGACTTGAGTGAACCGAGTGAAGACTTGGTTCCTATCAATCTTGAGAAAATGAAGCAGGAATATGCAAAGTGGAAGTCTCTTTTTAGAGCTAAGTTGCTTCCACCCCATTTGGCTAAGGCAGGAGGTTCATGATTTCATATCAGCCCTAGTGACCAAGAACCTTTCAGATTAAACTATTTTGCAAATCATTTCTTAGCCACTTTCTATTCATTGTGTCATATTTTGGGTTTCAGTCTTGGTGCGGTGATTCCTATTGCATACATGTTCATGGGGGTGCAAATACAACACCCTAACTTCTTTGTGACATATGACTTTGCTTCTTTCTTGGCTGAGAGGATACATGAAGGGTTGTCAAATTTGCAAAAAAATGATACCGGCACTCAATTCTTCTGGTATTCTATGTTGATGCATATGTTCTTGTTCAAGAATGCTAACTTTTTTCTCTGAAAAGATGGAATTAAGGCAATCGGTTGATGGAGAAATATTGCCAGTACAATTATGGGTTGTAGATTTATCTTTCAATAAGGAAAGCACCAGTTATGTGCAATTTGATAATTGCTTTGCTTCTAGATTGAGGGTTAGACTGATGGTGAATGTACCTAGGATCCTTGATGAATTGCATGATTTCCTCAGGCCAAAAGGGAGGAAGCCAAAATTGAAAGTTTTCCATAACTGGGGTGACATTATCCCATACCCAGTCAGCACTATTTTGAGAGTATATGGTTTTCAAGGAACCCCCTATATACTACCATACAATGTGCCACCAAGAGTGGGGTTTGCAGAAGTTATGTGGCAAATAGGTTGTATCCATGAGGACAACCTCACAGGGAGGGGTGAGGGAACATTTTTCCCTAATTATACAATGGTGTCTGATTTTGCCTTTTCAAAAAGAGGTTGGGTGCATTTTGAGAAATTATTTGATGATTACCATTTGAGGTGTGGTCCAAAGAAACAACATGATCCTGAGGGTTTCTTTTCCCTTTTCAGACAAAGAATAAAGGCTGGAAAATTTGTGCATGAGTTCAACTTTCCTGAGGATTTGATCAAGAATGAATATGATATAAATAGGCAGGAGTTGAACAAGGAGAAATGGATAGCTTATGACAAGCTATTAGATATTGTGCATAAGATGAATCCAGATTATAATCCATTGTTGGAGTTCAATCCATACCATAAGAAGATTGACTTTCTAATGAAGAACTTCAAGGAAATTATGGGAACATTGAGGACCAAAAAGATAAATTTAGAACTGAGTCTAGGTGTACAGGAACAAGGTGTCAGGCCAATTGAAACAAGACCAGCATACCAGCCTACAGAAAGGTGGCCTATTTACAGGACGAAAAAGGATGATAGCAGTGATGAAAAGGAAGTAGACATAAAAGGAAAGAAAATAATGAAGTTGCCTTCACAACTAGGTCCAAAATTCAAAGTGTCTGGGGAAATTAAAATCATTGATTCAGAATCATCACCAGAAGATAGTCCCTCATCACCACCATTTGAGCCAAGCCCTAAAAGACAAAGAATTGATCAACCATAGGAGGATCTAATGGATGAAATTATTGTTACTGATCAGGACATGCAGGTTGGTATGCCTTCCCCTCCTAGGCCAGCTGAATTGGTTCTATCTAATTTAGATATGAAAGGAAAAAGTGTACAAGATGCAAGAATGGAAGCATGTAAGGAGTTTATAGATGAAAATACATTTGTAAAAACTCATGTATTCTTGCAATTGGTATGGAGGATGAAATTTGAAGAATATCAAGAGAAATGTAAGAAGAGAAGAGAACTAAGGCCTGACAGGTTAGACCAGGATAATGATGAGGTAAAAGTCGAATTAATGCAGGAATTTAAGAACATCACTCCTGAAGAGGGAAGAAGACTGGTGAGTCAGGCTGGTGTGTTGATTCTTCCTGAATGGGACATTGCATATGCTATAGCATTTAATGCTATTTTAAAGTCCAAGCATTCTTTGCAAGACTCTGAAGAAGAATTCAAGGAAGCATTGCAAGATTCTTCCTTCAGTGAGGAATATGAAACTTTGGCAATTTGGGCATTGGCCCCTCAAGGAAGAAAGCCAAATGTTATGAATATTAATCCAAATTTCAGAGGAGGATTAATAATAAAGAGAGCTTCAAAGACCTCAACCACTGAGGCCACTAATTTGACTGTGAATGTGGCCAAATTGGCCCAAAAGACTGTTGAAAGGGAGGAGGTTGAAAAGAAGAGCCTAATAGAGAAGTATAACCTTTTGATTGAGGAATACAAAAAGATGCAACAGAGGAATGTTGAGTTGTAGACTGAGGTGGAAAGGTTTAGTTATAAACAGATTGGGGAGACATCAAGTGCTCCAGGGACCAGTACATTACCTTCCACAACAGGGTCAACGCCTCTTACTTCTCCAATTGTTTCCACACCAGGGTCTCCTAGTCAGAATCTTTCTCTCACCCCTCCTTCAGAACAAATTGAAGAAGAAACAGAGTGCTCTGTTGATCCTACAAAGACGCATCTCTTACAAAGAATTGATCAATTGTAGACATCATTGAAGGTAAGTGAGGAGGGATCTCTTTCAAAGCAAAAGGAGATTGTTACTACTATCTTGAGGCATTTAAATGAAAAGGTTGATAGTAAATTGCTATCTATACATTCTTTATATTCTTTACTATTAGATGCAATAAAGAATATTGATAGGGATCAGGAAGTAGTGATACCATTGATTGAAAATTGGATCCCTAGGGCTAGTGATTTGGATGTCATGTATAAGGCTTCAAGGTTTGATACAAATAATAGGCCCCAATCATTAAAGCCTACTCAAGTGTTGGTTAAATCATTGCAAGGTTTTCAGACCCTACTAGATGATTTGAGTAGGAAGATCAAGGAATTGGTGAAGAATTTTAATGATTGGGGTAACACATTGTTACCAGATATAATTGATGAGCAGGGGAAATTCAAGTCACTCCAGCAGTGGCAGGATCAAGCAAGTGAAGTCATCAATGATCAAATTAAATTAATTTGTTATGAGTCAAATTATGACTTGTTGGTGAGCTGTATGGATAAAATCATTAGTACCTGCTCATTTTTGGAAGCTTTTGAAAGAGATGCAAATCAAGTAGCGGTAAAATACACACCTTATAATAAGGTGAATGAGGTGATTAATTTTGACAGGCCGACTGATGAAGAATACTAGAAATGGGTAACTAAATATTTGACTAAGGAAGAGTAAAAGGAATGGACTACTAACAAGTGGTAAATCGGATGTTGCGGTTACAATGGTTTTTATTTTTTCTTTGATGGCATTCTTGGCGTGGGTTTATTGTGGTTTTTTGTTGTTGCATCAACTTTTCTCAGCTGACATGATGAACAAGAATATTCTCCAAGGTGATGGCTTTTGTAACAATTTTTGGAATATCACCAGGTGTGCCAACTGGCTGGTGACATGTGTACTTTCTGGCATGATGCTTGTTTGCTCCTTCATTTTCTATAAGAAGGATTTCAAGGCCAGAAGTATGGGTTAGCAAGTTAGATAATTTTTGGTCGAGTCTAGGTGAAGTTGCAGAGCAAATTGTAAAGTCTGATGGTTTTAGAGAGAAATACAATTTAGGTTCTGAGTTATTCTGTAATCGGTTTTTAATTCATGGGGATTTAATGTTGTATAACAGTACTAGCATTTGAGTTGAAATGATAAATTCAAACTCATGTCTCTCCACTGTACATGCATATCCGAATTCTGAATAAGATGACTAAGGGTTGTTTCATTCACCTCACTGTTGTGGTGTGTATAATCCTTATTTTAGCTTTAATTCAACGAATTAATTAAAATGCTTGAATGGGATTATAGGCGGATATGTTTTGTATAAGGATTTGATAAGTAGTATTGGGTGAGAATGCATACTAATGAAATTGTAATGCAATATTGTCATGGATCTTGTAAGTTATATGTTATGTATTAAATCTGTCATAAACCTTTAGATGCTTATGAATTTGACTCTGCAATGGATATATGGCACTGATATAAGTTGTACTTATTTGTGTAGTTCAATAATTTTTTGTCTTTTCCTAGAGCTTGCTACAAATTGCAAATTAATGACTATATTTTACTATGGATTGTGTTGCAGTTATCTCATGCTCCACATAGTTGATATTATCGGTGAACAACCAATTTTATTCGATATTATCCTATTTTTTTGAGCTATTCAATGGGATTATCTATTGTGTTAATTTTTTTTATGATATTGGTACAGAGGTTGTAAACACATTAAGGGATCACCCTCCTGGTTCTTGCAGAGCCCAAAGTGTAGGAGGATTTTTAAAGTCCTCGTCAGTTGGTCTAGGTCCTTCGAGCTGCCCTTGATTGGAATTGGCAATCCCATAGGTAGATTAGAAGACCAACCTGGTTACAGTGTAAAAAAAAAACCAACACTCTCTACCTTTAACCCTAAACCCTAAACAACTAACCCTTAAACTCTCTACCCTCTATATCTCTCCCACTCCCTCCCTCCCTCCCTCTCTCTCTCTCAAGTCTCACTCTCCTACCCCCTCTCCATCTCTCAAGTCTCTCTCACACACTCACTCTTATCTCTCCCCTACCTCTATCTTCCTACTCCCTTCGCTCTCTCTCATTGAATCCCTCTCTATCTCTCTCCTCATCCTAATTCCAATCAAGGGCAGTTCGAAGGACTTGGACCAACCGACAAGGATTTTAAAGACCTCCTACACTTTGGGCTTTGCAAGACCCAGGAGGGTGATCCCCTAATGTGCTTCTTACAACCTCTCTAATTCATTATCGTAAAACAACATTAACATCAATGATAATCTCATTTAATAGCTCAACATAATAGCATAATACTGAATAGAATTGGTTGTTCATCAGTAATATCAACTATTTGGAGCATGAGATAACTACAACACATTCCATTGTGTAAAATAGTCATTGATTTGCAATTTGTAGCAAGAACTAGGCAAAGACAAACAAAATACTGAACCATACAAATTAGTACAACTTACATCAGTGCCATATATCCATTGAGGGAGTCAAATTCATAAACATCTAAGGGTTTATGACAGATTTAACACATAACATATAAGATCATTGAGAACATTGCTTTACAATTTCATCAACATGTATTCCAACCCAAAACTACTAATCAAATCCTTATATAGAACATATCCACCAACAATCCCCATTTAAGATGTTTTGAATGCTTTGTGATACCAAAAGCAGAAGAATAGTTGCTTTATTTTGATCAAACCATGGCAGTAGATGTCATGGTCACCATTAAAGCTTACTCGTGGGCTGTATGAACGACTCTAATTGTATTTGATGTAGATTCAAATATTTGTCATTGATCCTTCACCTTGGTGAGATCATTGGACAACTTCCTTCAAAGCAAACTGACATAGTCTCCATCGTGGCAATAAGGGGCCCACCATACTACTCGTTGCCAAGGAGATCCACGTGGCGCCCGCCCGTGATATCACAATCAATAAAAGACCTTGCAACTTTTTATCACGCGATGGCGAGCAACCGTGGATCTCAACCATCGAAAATCCTATTCATTCAACATAGTCGCCAGCCTTGTTATTAACCATCGAGCACCTTTCTACTGAGATTATAACATCTCCATTGATTTAAACACGTGCATCTTATAACTGCTTTAGTAACCTGTGGCATAATGTATTAAAGACACATCAAAGTATTTATCATTCCTTCACCTTCACCGGATGAGACACGTGGTGCTCGCTCGTGATATCGTGATCAACAAAGATAGTGTGGTGGGATCATCACGGGATGGTAGGGAATGGCTGAGATCACACGATGATTAATCTACGGCCATGCGAACTTGTCCCTCTGCAAAATAAAAACATTTATTAGGGGAGAGGGCCCAGTAGTCATGTGGGGTCCAATAGTCGCGCACTCAATCGTGATGATAATACCGAGTCTTACCACATATTTATACTATATATTGTAAATAAACAATCCAAATGTAAATAAAGAAAAAACCAAATGTTGATAAAAAAATGGACCCATACTTGAACACATGAGAACCTCTAAATGTTATATGAAAAAAATATAAATACATTCATGAAGAAGTGAAATAAGTTATTTTTTGTTTCAAATAAAATATCACAACTCTCCACTATAATTATATCATTTAAAAAATAAAATGCTCATTTAATAAAATAAGACACTCATTTAAACAAGTATTGTTATCATAGTGAAAAAATATTGTTCTTATGTGTACAACAATTGGGGTAGCAATGTACAAGTATTGGATAATTTTATATTAATAGTTTGTCCTATCATAAATATAAAAGGTGAGCACAATGAATAACATGTATTTTCCCATTAAATTTGAAGGATTTTCAAAAGGTTTTAGTGTTCAACTATTGGTCCATTTTTGTTCAATATAAGTTGTATTTTAAATAATTATGTGTTGTTTTTATAACAACAAATAGATTTTTTGTGTTCAACTATTAGTCCATATGTGTTGAGTATAAAAGGTAGAGATATCAAAGATTTATGGTTATCAATAAGTATTTGGTCCACTTAGGTTGTATATTAATTTTAATTTAAATAAAAATATCATATTCTACAAGCAAAAAATGATATTTTTTTGGTTCAATTATTGGGGGTTTCATGATTAAGTTTTGGTCGAACCTTTAAAAAGTCAAATTTTAGACACTTCTCAAAATATCTACTGATGTGGTGAGTTGCATGATGAGTCGTGCCTCCAAACCTTAGTTATAGATAAATAAGAGACCAATCTACATTTCAAAAAAAAAATGAAGGTTCTACGATATTCTAGTCAATTGCTACATGTTGAGAAAGTTAGCTTGCACGACTATTGGGCCCTCTCCCCTAAAGAAATAAGGGGACATCACTAGGCCGATGAAAAACAATGACATAAGTTTTTTTAACGAGGGAACACAGGACCAACAAAAGACTTAGGAAAAATAAAGTCAGGCGAAGGAAATAAAACGATAAAACAAAAGGGGGCCTAGCCTAGATGAAGCGATGGGGCTTAAGTCATTTTAAATCCTTCCCAAAAAGTAATAGCCAAATAGATCCCATCTAATGTGTAAGATGAACACTAGGTTTTTACATGAAGACGAAGGTAAAACCCCATCCTTAGGCTTTTCCCAAACACCATAGATGACCAGAGACACAAGGCAAGATAAAATAAAACACAGAGAACAAAACTTTGAAGTTCCATCACTACCCATAACCCTAAACCTCTCTCTCTCTCTCTACCCTAAACCCTTAACCCTTAAACTCTAAACCCTTAAACCCTCTACCCTTTACGTTTAACCCTCTACCCCTTATCTCCCTCCCACTCCCTCCCTCTTTCCCTCTCTCTCTAAAGTATCACCATCCTACCCCCTCTCCCTCTCTCAGGTCTCTCCGTCTTCACTCACTTTATCTCCTCCCATCTACCCCAACCCACTACCTCTACCCTCTACCCTAACTTACTCTCTATCTCCTACATCTCTCCCTCTCTCTCACTGAACTCTCTATCTCCCACTTCCATAACCCTAAACCCTTAACCCTAAACTTCAAACCCTCAAACCTCTACCTCTACCCTCTCTCTCTCTCTCTCTCTCTCCTACCCTCCCTCCTACCCCTCTCCCTCTTAGGTCTCTATCTCTCACCCCCCATCTCTCTCCCTCTACCTTAACCCTAAACCCTAAAACCATTAACCCTAAACCCTCTACCCCTCTACCCCATCTCTCTCCCACTCCCCCTCCTCTCTCTCTCAAGACTCTCCCTCCACCCTCTCCCTCTCGTGTCTCTCTCTCTCACTCACTCCTCTATCTCTCTCTCCCCCACCTTTAACCCTAAAACCCTAAACCACAACCCTCAAACCCTCTACCCCATCTCTCTCCCACCCCTCCCTCCCTCTCTCTCTCAAGTCTCTGAATTTCTCCCAACCCCTCCCTCTCTTAAGTCTCTCTCTCTCTCTCTCACTCACTCTACTCCTCCCCTCTACCCTTAACCCTATACCCTCTATCTCTCTCCCACTCCCTCCCTCTCTCTCTCTCACTGAATCCCTCTATCTCTCTCCCCTCTACCTATTGGTTGTTTTTATTGTAACCAGGTTGGTCTTCTAATTTACCTATGGAGTTTCCAATTCCAATCAAGGGAAGCTTGAAGGACCTGGACCAACTAACGAGGATTTTAAAGACCTCCTACACGTTGGGCTCTCCAAGATCCGGGAGGGTGATCCCTTAATGCATTTAAAACCTCTACACCATTATCGTAAACAACATTAACAACAGATGATCTCATTTAATAACTCAACATAATAGCATAATACTGAATAGAATTGGTTGTTCATCAGTAATATCAACTATTTGGAGCATGAGATAACTACAGCACATTTCACAGTGTAAAATAGTCATTTATTTGCAATTTGTAGCAAGTGCTAGGTAAAGACAAACAAAATATTGAACCATACAAATTAGTACAACTTACATCAGTGCCATATATCCATTGAGGGAGTCAAATTCATAAACATCTAAGGGTTTATGATAGATTTAGCACATAACATATAAGATCATTGAGAACATTGCTTTACAATTTCATCAACATGTATTCTAACCCAATACTACTTATCAAATCCTTATACAGAACATATCCACCTACAATCCCATTCAAGCATTTTAATTAATTCCTTGAAGTAAAGAAAAAACAGAAATCATACACACCACAAGAGTGAGATGAACAAGACATCCCTCTATTATCTTATTCAAAATTCAGATATGCATGTACAATGGAGAGACATGAGTTTGAATTAAAAATTTCAATTCAAATGTCAATACTGTCATAAAACATCAAATCCCCATGAATTCAAAACCTACTACAGAATGACTCAAAACCTAAATTGCATTTTCCTTAAAACCATTGAACTTTACAAATTTCTCTGCAACTCTACCTAGACTCGACCAAAAAATATCTAACTTGTTAACCCGTACTTTTGGCCTTGAAATCCTTCTTATAGAAAATGAAGGAGCAAACAAGCATCGGGCCGGAAAGTACCTCTCATTTCACATGCTTTTCTTCACAAAACTTTTGAGGACAGCAGCTATACCTTCTTTATTTCTCATCCTACACCCTATTCATGCATCCTACAATTACAACAATATCCATGGGGCCTCTTACACAAGCTACAGTATTCACAAAAAGTGGAAGAGCCCCTTTATATCATGTTTGGACTACAAAACCCTCAAAAATAGGGTAACTGGGCTGTATGCAAAGAAATGAAGCTTTCTAACTCAAATCAACGCATTAAGCCCTCAAATCATATTCAAATCAAAGCTAACACATATCTTCATGACTTGGAATCTATTTCACATCAAAATATGTCTGCATGTGACCATACAGTGCTGCATAACAGGAAAAATACAGAAATCTTGAAGAAAAACATAGATTTTCGAATGTCAAGAGCTTGTATTTTAAATCCTCAACCATCAACAACCATTACAAAGATCAATTTATACATTTTAAAGGACTTGACACGTCAACCACTGAACAACCACCTCTACAACTGACTTTTTAATCTTTTATGATCGCATGAAACATAAAACACACTAATTTCAAGGTTGTTAACATCACTATTGAAATATTTTTATTTTTTGACCTTTCAAACATTAAAAAGTACATCATTAAATTAATTACTTAATGACATAAAAATTAAAAACATCACGAATTAATTATGTAACCACATAATTCAAATATAATTCTATCAAGAAATTAATATCAAATAGATAATATAATCGTATAACTCATACATTTCAATGTCATTGATCTTCTTCTTCATCCAACTCTTTGTTTGTATCATCTGATCCAAATTCGACATTGTAAGGATTGGTCATATCATCGTCATCGTCATCGATATCAATTTTGATAATTTCATCATCCACATGGATATCATCTTCATGAACATTAACTCCTACATCATCATGATCTAGTTCCTCCTCTTTGACATCTTCGTCAGGGACATCATCAACTAATTGTTGATCCTGATCATCATCTACATCATCTTCTAGTTCTTTGATATCTTCTTCGTCCACCACATTATACTTTACCGACCTTCCTCTTGGATCATGTCTAACAACAAATGACCAACCTGGTTTACTTGGAACCTCTGAGTAAAATACCTGCTCACATTGGCTTGGAAAAACATAGGGCTCATTTCCAGCTCACTCGATCAACCTTGTATTAACCATGGTAAATCCATTATCATATTCAATAACAATTCTCTCTGGATCATTTTCATTCAATCCTAGCATGTACCATAGGATGATGAACATAATTAATCTGAAGGACTTAAAGTCACACTCAAGTATATCATCCAAATTCTCATAGTATCGATTTTCTAAGACTTTTGGATGTATGTCGCTTCTAGATGAAACATTAGTCAGCTGAAAGACTGTAGTTATACCAGAATCACAAGTTTTCTTCATGTCATCCAACATTTTGATTCGAAATTTACAACCATTGCACCACATAGCCTTGTGGTGTTTCACCTACAATATGTCAAACATGTAAAAATTATTGCAATATCGTCAGTTGATAAACATATTTATTCTTGGCCGAATGTATACAAAGAAAACAATCTCAACATATATATACATCAATATAATTGAAAATAATTAAATAATATGGGTGATTAATATATTTATACGTACCTGTTTATCTCTTAAACTATATGCTAAATCAATTTCCCTTTGTGTAACATTGGAATCTCCATTATGATGAGCTTCTTTAACCAATGAAGACACACCTTCCCATATTAATGCGTGACCAGATTGTTGACATCGTTCAATCCATACCGTCATCCAATCATGATTGTTGGCGACGTACAAATGTAGTACATCCCACTCTCGACCAAATGTATCAAAAAAATTTGAAATTCACAAACGATGTATAATTAGTTAAATACCATAGTATACGACCTTAATTTATAATTGATGTATATTGAAGATTAAAAATTAAATAAGTACAATATACATAAAAACCATATGTAAAATTTATTCCAATTAATCTCCATGACCATTTTATAATTACCTCTCACTTTCCTCAATCTACCTTTCCCCATCAGGTACTCCCCTTCGAATTTGTTAATGGATTTGGGATCCCAAATGCGATCTACATGGATCTTTGCTACAAACTTAGAAAGATATTCACTAATGTATACCATGGTCTAGTATACCATATATCCCTCCACCATAGAACCCTCAAGATGTGCTCTTTGTCTAACCAAAGCCTTCAAAAAATTCAAGTGCCTCTCAACCATCCACATTGACCTTGTGTGTACAGATCCACACAATTCAATCTCTTCAAATTGGTGTATGAGGTAGTGTTCTTGTGCATTGAAAAATGTCGAAGTTGAAACTTTTGCATTTCACACATTAGACAAGGAATTTTTCTCTTCCAATAATTTATATCTTCTTTATGGATTTCTTTAGATGACAGCCATCTACAAGTGATTCAAGGTGCAAATATATTAACGAGATTTAACAAAAATATACAGTATATTACATAACAAGTAAAACAAATGGCAATTATAAGATGTATACAACGAATTGAAAAAATATCGCTACTTACCTCATGTATTTTCCAATATCATATATAACTTTCTTGACATTATTGTCAAAGTTGTCTGGGAGAGATAGAGGTAGAATGTACTGCAACAATTATAAAATGATCTTTTCATTATTTTTCTAAAAGTAGTAAACACAATACACTGAAAAGTACATGCATTATACAAGTGTATATAATATACCATAATAATTACCTTAATGAAGGTATGTCAATCATGCATTTTCATTCCTGACCCAAATTCACCTTTCTTTGTTATTATATTGTTTATGTTTGCAACAAATCCTATGGGAAATTGAATTTTTCGTATGACTTCTTTTATAGCATTGCTTTGTTGCTCTGTTAATAACCAAGGAAGGGCACTTATATTAATTTGGTCTCCATCTCTATTTAATTGAATGACATTTTTCATTGCATGATTGGCTTTCTGAATGTTACTACAAATTTTGACAATTTTTTCTTTGTCATGCCTTCCATCCAATATTTTCCATAACATTTATGTTATATTCTTTCCGATATGCATTGTATCAAAAAAATGCACAATTTGTAGCTATTCATTGTAGGGAAACCTACTAAATTGTCTGGAATAATTTTTTAGTCCCTATGGAAGTCGGCCATTAATGCCTTGACGACCTTCATGAAGCATATAATTTAAACAAATTAACAATGACAATCATTGTCAATTGCAACATGAGTAAACACAACACAATATAAAAATATAAATTCAAAACATATCATATATGATAGATAAACAATTTGATCTGATGTATAACCTTGACGATTAATTCTATTATATTCCAACTTCCATAGGTGAGGTGTCATTCTTCGTGGTTTTGATGTATCTCCTCTTTCCCATTGAAAATATGTTTTTCAGTAGTTTGATACTTATGATTTCTATGGAGGAAGTGCCTATACTCATCAAACACCTGCTTTCCTAAACTTGTTGAACGACGAGATTTCATCTTTGGACTACAAATTGGACATGCAAATTTTCCCTTTGTTTGAAGACCTGCAAGATCATATATAATTAGATTAAATATGTCAATTTTTATAATTATATATAATGAATAGATTATTTTAAAAACATACATGATATCTACTTCATCAAATAAAATATTGTTAAAGTGTGGTTGAATGTTATAACATACCACAAAAATGTGTTAGCCCTGGGGCATCATGAATTATCCATACAAGCATTGCATGGAATTGAAATTGTCTTTGTCCTATTGGTCTAGAGACGTCATACATAGTGACGCCATTCCATAAATTTAGTAACTCGTCGATAAGAGGCTCGATATATACATTCATATCTTTAACTTGGTACTTACCTAGTTGAATGAACATAAACATTGCATAATTATTATAACCATTTTACTGCAATATATATAAATTAATGTACATGACTATTGAATGAAAAAAATATAAGTCATTATGCAACAAATACGAAAAATGAGATGCTACTATGTTAAAAAAAATTGATGTAAACAAATACCTGGAACAATCATTGACAACATTATGTGCTCCCTCTTTATTGACATCCATGGAGGAATGTTATTGTTGATAACAAAAACAAGCCACACCGAGTAAATAGATCTCAGCTCTCCAAATGGATTGACACCGTCCGCTCCTAATGAAATCTTGAGATTACGAGGTTCTTTTTTAAAGTGTGGCCATTTTTCCTCCATGTCCCTAAATGTAGAACCATCCACAGGCATTTGAAGAATGTCATCTCCACTTCTATTCTATGCATGGTAATCCATAAATTGCACTAAGCTTTCAAACCTAAATAATCGTTGCATATGTGGAATAATGGAAATATAACGAAGAACCTTGCGAGGCACCTTTTTTGTTAGTTGATTTGTTTGATATTTACTGATATGACATTTTGGGCATTTTGTTGCAAATTTCTGTTGTTTATGATATATAATATGATCATTGGGACATGCATCTATTGCTTGATACTCTATTCCGATATCTTTCATAATGGCAGATAAATCTCAGTATGAGCAAGGTAAAATATTTGATGGTGGTAACAAAAATTCACCAATCAATCTATAACAAAAAATAATTTGTTAATATAAAGAATATTAATGGTACATATTTCATCCTTTATTTACTAGTGATGAACTAAAAACAATTAAAATAGATGAAAAAAGATGACATATATGACATACCTTAAAATCCGTGAGATTGCTATGTTTGATAAACCATTCATAACCTTCAAGTTCAACAGCAACAATATAGAAGAGAGAAGATTTGTTTGGGAGCCTTCATAAAGGGGCTTGTATGCCTTCTCAAGTACAGGTAAATCATGAGCATCATCAAAGTCGTCTCGATCATCATGATCAGCTCTACCACTAAATGTGTCATGGATCAATGTATTTGTACCATCATCTTCAACTGTATTTTATGGCGCATGATCATCTTCTTCCATAGGATCATTAACTTCAACTTCGATATTCACAGCTCCATGTTCGTCTGCTTGTAAAACCACATTCTTCGGGCCGTGATAATCCATATCATCTACCCTAGGGTGCCCCACCTTTATAATAATGATAGAAACAAATAAACCATGATCATGATCAAGTGATTATATATATATATATAATGTTAAAACGATCTAAACATTTACAAATTCAATCAATATAAACACATATAATGAACAACTTACCAATGGACGATAATCATGCCCCCTTCAACGTGACCATGTTTCCTACAATGTTTCTTAGCTGTTGTGATTAAAAGTCATTTCGTCTTTAATCCCTTGCAATTATTGCAAAGACAATAACATTTTACATCACCCTTTCTTTTCAATCTAGCCCACAATCTATCAAGTGTCTCTTCATTTTATTTTGGACTAATATTATATGACATGATTTTTCTTTACCAAGCTTGACTATTTAGATCTTCAAAAAATATCAAACTCACACTCCAATAATTTTTATTCATAGACAGGTAACAAAATCTAATAATTTTGATATTTTACACCAAAAAAATTTGGCATGCAACCACCCCTACAAAAGAGAAGATAGTTTGAAGTTAATGAAACCCAAAAAATACTTTAAAATGCTAATTCCAAAACTTATTAAATTTTGATTTTACTATGATTTCCAACCATTAAGACTCCTAAAATTATAATATTGAACTTGATCACAAACTTCCTACAACGATGGAGGTAGCAAGCTAGTAAGAGCAAGTGACCCATTCCTAAGGAGCAACAAGTCGTAATCATCATTGCTAATGTCAATACAGATTTATCCTTTTAGTTAAAGATGCAATGTGTCACTTTTTATGACAAGCTTATCCCTAGGGCCCTCAACATTGAGAGAGCCCTAATCGAACAAGGAAGCACACACTAGTAGAATTTGGCAAATAAATTACTAGGTAACTAAAACTTTTAGTCACAACAACTAAAAATGACTAAATTCTAATCATTTTTTGCAACTCAGCTATAAATGAGTAAATAAATTACTAGTTTTGTCGTTGATTAAAAATTATTTAGTCACCCAAATAAAAATGACTAAATGGAGAAGTGTTTCTGTAAAGAATGATAGAGAATGGCGAGGAGATGTGTGTGAAAGGAGGCATAGGATTCATTGATGCTTATCTCATTCCTACTCTGCTCAAAAAATCTTACATTATTCCCGCTACTATTTGTAATCTAGGTATTTACTTGACATATATTTGCATAATCTCAAATTCCTTCAGAGGCTTTTGAAGTATCAATGTATCCTATATAGGGTTTAGAATGATTTTTTTTAAATAAATAAATGATGTATTTCTCGGTAATTAGATAATGTGGAGATCTCCTAAATCTGCCCCAGCACACTATCCTCTTTGGTACTGTGTTCATTACTCCAGCTACTAGGGTTTTGCATGTGACATCTTTAATATCTTCATGACCATGGCTTTTAAATAGATCTCAATCTTTGCTTTAATCCTTTTCATAGTAACCCTTGAGTTCCATAATCCACCTTCAATCTCTTCTAATAATGGTGTCTTAAGCTAGACTGCATAGTATGCATATAAAGCAAGTCCTTCATACCTGCCATTGTTCCAAACCACCACTCACTGCCTTGCTTAAAATTTTTCCTCCATAAGCACAATAGCATGTTTTTAAATCATGGTTGCCAGTGATTGACCATTAAGGTCACCACTTTCATCAAGATACAATGAGATTTTTGTCTTCAAACTCAAGGCATTATGCAAGATAACATTGTGAATTGTTTGTTGTGTACGATTTAATTTTCTTGCACATTTACTACTTTGCTAACTTCCTTTAAGGGTATTGCACCCTCAGTTGCAATCTCAAACAACTCACTCACTATCACTTGAAGATTCCTTTCATGAGCATCCTTCTATAAAATCAAACTATGCCCTATAGACTGCCTAGTTACTACAGGGGACTCATTGATTCATGGTATTGTAGTTCTTAAGATCCTTCAACCTTATTGACACTACTTCACAGTCCACAAGGTATTATTCACTATTCTCCCAGCTTTGATGAGTCTCAAAACACTGCTCAAACATGCAATCCACTACCTCCATTATACATTAATGGCTAAGAAGAAACATTGAACCTATGATTACCACCATTACTTCATTTGGACAGTCATTCCCTGATTGCATTTTCCTTGTCTAACACTACCAAAAGCATTTGAAAAACCCTTAAGGTCAGCAAGGGGGTAAGGAAACTCACTGTTAAAATCTCCACTTTACTATGCAAGGTTTGAGCTTTATTATCTTGTCACTGCTCATCCTCTTTTTGACTATCACATCTCAAGTGACTGTCATTCTTCTTACCGTAGATTGCATTTACAAATGTCACTAAGCTACATAGTGTGCTTGTTATTGGCTACAATATTTAGATTGCAATATTTTGTTATTAGCTACAATGTCTCAATATTTATGGTATTGCAACCTCACTAATCTGCTATAGTTATTTTTTATGTTTCTACTGAGGCCTAGGGTTTGTACCCTAATCATGCTCTTACTAATGCTTTTGTTGGTATTAAAAAACAACCTTAAATCTTGGGTCAGAAAATTAGTTGTCTTGACAAAGTTGTATAATCTTGGATTGTATCCTAGAGTGTGTGGGAAGCTTGTGTTTGATCATTAAGGTATGTAAACTTGATCAGGGAAATGTATCCTATATAGCATGGGTCTTGCTTTAATACTTTCCATAATGGTTATTAGTAGATCACATTATTATAGTTTGTGGTAACCCAATATTGCATTCAAGTATATAACAAACTTGGTTTGTAGTTTAAGCTATACACTTTTAAGTAACATTCATAAGGTTTAGAAAATCTTGATCACTCTCTAGAATAGCCCATTAAACATGGGTTGTGCTTGAATGCACTACATAATTGATATAACACAACCACTCTGCATATCAACCAGAGTTATAGGCTCTCTATTGCAGCAAGAGGTAATCACTCTTGATCATGCTATAATTACATCCTAACCTGTTAAACTTGAGACAACCTGAATGCACCCAATGATGATTGACACCTACATTATACAACCTGAATTAACTACATTATATGAGTGCCTCCATTTCTATCACAACATAGCCACATTAAAATTGGGTCACACATGAATGCATCCTGTATTTGTTATAGCACAACTGTGCCACATGACCAATAGAGTTATGGATCACATAATTCTGTCACAAGAATTTGTTCCTTGGTTGTGATCTTATGGTGATTCCACACAACAAAATTTGGACATGAAATTCTCAAAACCCTAAACCTCTAAAAATGAAATTTGATGAGATGTTGCTTTAAAATATGATTTTCAAACCTAGAACTACAAATCTGACTTCACAACTGAATTCTACAAAGAGACAATGACTACCCTCAACCTGGCGATATCTTCTTGAATTTTTTCTGATTTTTCCTAAGAAAATCATCCTTAGTTCTCCACAAACTGTCTCAAGTAGAGAAAAACACTATCGCAATAAATTAGTGAACTCACTTTTCTTTATGTCAGCCACAATTTGATTTTTTCTATTTTTCATGTTTGTTGAAATTTTGACGAAACCTAGGTTCGTCAAAATTTTGACGAACGTCGAGGATAAACTTTCAAAAAATTGAAAATTACACATCAAATTTTACAAGCACCCGACGATACATCAAATTATACATATTTCATCAGACATTTTCGTCAGATTTTGTAGTCAAATGAGTTAGTGAGAGGAGAAAAATCACTGGATAATTGACAACGAATGCTCAAATCATATGATAGGTGAAAAGAGTAAGTTTGTTAAACTTGAGAAGTTTGAAGGTGGTCTTATTAAGTTTGGTGATGATACATCTACTAAGATATGTAGAAAAGGTTCAATTTTTTTTTATGGAAAAAATAATATAGATGATGTTCTTTATGTCAAGGTTCTCGAGCATAATATTTTGAGAGTAGGAAAAATGTGTAGCAAAGGATATAACCTTATATTTTAGGATGGTAGTTGCGAAATCATAAAATGAAGACCTAGGTTTTTTTTTGTTATAGGAACAAGGATATATGGGAATATTTATCAACTCAAACATGCTAATGTAAATGTTTTATGGCTCAAATAAATGAATTTGGCTATAGCATAGAATAATGTGACATCAATTTTGATGGTCTATTAAGGATCAGCTCTACTCAAGATGTGAGATATTTTCCAAGAATTACAAAGCCTATCAATGTAGTCTATAAGGAATGCAAAATTGGGAAACAAACAAGAAAGAGGTTCAATATCAAAGAATATTCTACTATAGGACCTTTGGAGTTAGTGCATATAGACCTATGTGGACCTACAAGAACAAGCAACTTTCAAGGTGACAGATATTTTATGTTGTTAATTGATGATTACTCTAGAATGAATTGGGTAACTTTTCTCAAAGAAAAATAAAAAGCTCTAAACAAGTTTAAAGAATTTAAGGCTATGGTTGAGAATGAAATGGATATGAAAATCAAGTGCTTAAGGTTTGGAAGAGGTGGAGAGTTCACCTCCAATAACTTTAACATTTTTTGTGAAGATCATGGAATAAATTAAGGCATTTGGAAACCCCTATAACTCTTCAATAGAATATAGTGGAAAGAAATAGTGGGATAGTTTAGGAAGAAACAATGAAAATGATGAAGGAATCAAATCTACCAAATTTCTATTGGAGATAAGCTATTCATATTACAGTATACATACTCAACACAGTACAAGCAAGAGTAAATAGTTCAAAAACTCCCTACAAACTATGGTATGGAGGAACTCCTAATGTCAAATATTTTAGAGTATTTAGAAGCAAATGTTATATCAACAGAGATGAAGAAAACTTGGAAAATTTTGATGCAAGGTTAGATGAAGGAATCTTCCTTGGATATTTTATAAGAAGCAAGGCTTAATGGTGCTACAATAAGAGGGTGAAGAAGATAGTTGAAAGTGTAAGTGTCAAAGTAGATGAAGATCCATATAAAATATCATTGCTAGTAGAAGGATATGAATTTGATGAGTCATCTTGCAGAGAAGAAGAAAAAGAAGAGAAGGAAAAGGAGATGCAGGTTGAAGAGGGAAATGCTCTAGAAAGAATTCCTAATACTCCTAAGTATGTGCAAGAGAATCATTTTGAAGATCAGATAATTGGTATCAGAGCTCGGGTCACGGGTTCAAACCCCTCACTTGCATTGGGGGGATTGTTGTAAGGTTTGTGCCCTTGGTCTCCTTGTGTTGTGCAGTGCAATGCTTGGGTTCATGACATGCCCTAGTTGCCTCTCATGGACTCATTAACTTTGGCTATGACAAGAAGAAAAGTTGTTATGATAGAAGAACAGGTGAATTTGTGTCTACTTTCCAAAGTAGAACCTAAGACAATGATTGAGGCATATAAGGATGAGAATTGGACCAAAGATATGCAAGAAGAATTGATCTAGATTGAGAATAATCAAACTTGGGAATTAGTCCCAAAACCATAAAATAAGAATGTAATAAGAACTAAATGGGTATTTCGAAACAAGTTGAATGAGAATGGAGAAGTTATCAAAAATAAGGCTAGACTTGTGTGTAAGGGTTACTCACAAGTGGAAGGAATAGATTTTGAGGAGACATTTGGTCCTTTGGCAAGAATGGAGGCCATTAGGATTTTTTTGGTCTTTGCATCACATAAGGACTTCAAGGTTTATTAGATGGATGTGAAGTCTACATTCTAGAATGGTGAGTTGGAAGAAGAGGTATACATTAAAAAACCAGAAGGATTTCAATTATCAAATGATCCTAATATGGTTTGTAGATTGAAGAAGGAATTGTATGGACTCAAGCAATCTCCCAAAGCTTGGTATGCAAGATTGGATAAGTACTTGTTGTAGGAGGGATTAAATAAAGGTATCTTAGATAACAATCTTTATTTTAAAGTTAAGAAGGATAAAATCTTGATTATGGTTGTGTATGTTGATGATATAATTGTTGTCAATCATATTGCACCTGAATGCTTGAATGACTAAATTCAGCAATCTGTTGAAACATGGGAACTATCTTCAGGCTGTGGGTATTCCTATGGAAAAGATAGACCTCTAGATTCTAGGCTGGTTCTTATATGATAATCAATTAGGTACTTGAAACTTTGATGGGAAAAGGGAAAAAACTTAATCTAATGCAAAACTGGAAAAGTTGAACTCTGGTGGTGCACCTATTTGATTTAAAGAAAATAGATTAACTCACAACTGATTCATCATGAAGCTTATTTTCACAACTCAGATTGAACAATTTAACTACATTAATGATTCACAGACAGGCCTGATAATTCATTCTTTATGAAGGAAGAATTTATTTTCACAACTTTAAAGTTATGGATATACTTGAGACACAATTATGACCTCCAACTAAAATTGTTTCTTCATATACATGCATTCATGAATGTTGACAGAAATTTAAAGGTTCTGATATCAAACATATTAAATTTGCATCCAAAAAATTCACAAAACAAAACACCTAAATCTAAGAAGGATAATATTTAACTTGTAATGACAAAAGAAGGAACGCTCTGCAAATGATACTCTAAGATAACTTGTAAAGACTGCTGCATAATCTATTAAATTCTGAAAGTTGAGTTACATGATAATTCACTTTGCAAAATGCAAAGGCTAAAAAAATAAGAACTAGTTTATACAAAAAGCCTTTCCAAGGCATGAAGATGAAACTGAAAGTCAATTTCAATGTGCAAAAATGATAATTCCAAGGCAAATCCCAAGAAAAATAAAAATCTGGAAAAGAAAAGCTCAAACTCATGCAAAAATGAGTGAACTCGGGCTCAAACTCGCAGTCACAATGTGTACAACTGAACTACAACTCGAACTAGCTCCAGAATGCATGAAAATAGCACTGAAAGTGATCTGAAAGTAATAATATCTCCTCAAATCTCCATTCACGAGCAACGATGAAAATGCACAAAAAGAGGGCCCACCGATGTTATTAACTGAGCTTCAAAAACTCATAACTCTATCTCATACTATAGGTGACCAAAGTTGATCTCAAAACTGCATGAAAATAGGATAAAAGCCTCTAGTTTTCCTTTGAATGCATGATCAGTTGATTTCCAAAAATAGAACTCCAGTATTTTAATTGTTCTACATAAAAAAAACTCCAGTTGCACTTATGTTTATTGCATGTTTTGGAAAAGGTGGTACCTTTAATTAAATATTAAAAATAATCATTTCTGATTATTTTAATATTTAATATGTTGAGTTTCTTACTCATACATTTTCATACTAAATATTAAGGTAATAGGAATATTACCATTTAATATTTAATTACTATAGTGACTTAGTCGAAATTATGCTAAGACTGAAGTGACACTATGTAAATATCTCAAAAATCAAACATAAGTTTGAATTCCACCTTAAAATGGCACAGGTAAGGGAAAATCATCAGGTCTTATTGAATTTGAAAGTCAACACCACAGTGAAAAAAAGAATGTAATGATTTTATTTTTAAAATAAGGTAAAAATTCCTATCATTCGACTTGAGCAAAGGAACCCTAAATCATTTCATTTCCACTTGTATTCCATCTTTTGGAGACATTTCTGCCGCGCCGCCAATGAACAAGGTTTCAAGCTTGAGATGCCATATTTTCATGTTGTTTCTGACGAATTTCTGAAGATTGCTTCAGAGAAATGTAAGGTAAGTGCTTCTTCAACAGAAATCTGATCTTTTCTTTCATTTCAAAAGCGTTTTTCAAGCCTTATAGTCACGGCTATGATGTTTTCCTAATGCATTCCTATTTATTATCTTTTCCTGTTGATCTTTCATTACTATGGGCCGCCATTGGAGCCTTAGTCTGCATCTTGAGAGGAGAAATTTGAAAGAAACCTCATGGTATCTCATAAATTCCATGTCAGATCACACACTCCTTGTTTATAAAATTTCTCAATTTGAGCTTCAAATAGTCATAAAATGACTGAAGTCTCTTTTATGCATATACCTCTCTCCATCAGCCCACGACTGCATATTTATGCATCTAGGTATTCATTCTTTTGAGGGTTTCTTTTCTAGCAGCATAAGTTTGGCCTCTAACGCTATGGTTTCTGCTTCTCACTATAAAATACAAGGGTTGCCTCCATGATTATCTCCATTACCTCATATTTGAGATTTTATTAAAAAAACCCCATGTGGGTTTAATCTTTTGTGAGACAAAAGACTATCTCTGGTCGTGACTCTATTGAGTTTGATTGTACTCACCATCTCTTGCATTCTGTAGTAGCACCTTGAAACAGAAACCTCATGCTTTCTCTATCAAACTTCCCAGAAAATCAATGTGAAAGCATAATTGATCTTTACATCTATTGTTGTTCTTTATCTTATTATTCTTTGTTAAGAACATGCTTTACACATAACTGTGATATACATTCTGGTTGATTGTAACTTCCATGAACATGTAATTTTTATGCTTTGACTTGTGAAGATTATGATGACTATTGAACCTTTGCTTGCCTTGATAATTTCTCATTATCATTGTTGTGCTTTTAATCCCTGACAGTTGTCATACTCTTGTATTGATGTTTTTTCAAGTGTTTAATTGTTGCTCCATTAATGATTGTCAATGTCATGTTATACTAGTTATGGCGTTCATTAGTTATTGACAGCTCTATTTATACCTACCTGATGGTACATATAAATGCCTCTGTGGATGTCTTTATTAACTATACTTGCAATCTTCTTTGTAAATACTATCATCCTTAAAAAATATGCATCTGTTACTTGTCACTGAAAATTAATGACTATCCTTTTATTTGCTCTAAACTCCATAGACACTATTACATCCTTTTATCCTTTAAGACTGTCATTCTATTATCCTTTCAAGCACCAAGGTTACTTTCACCTTAAGATGGAAATGAAAGCAGTTTTGACATTGATAGTCATAGTTACCATACCTTGCAAAGGTTGTCCACCTAACAATGTGATTGTTCCTACACAATTTTTTGTTGTGTTTCTAATACATGAGTTTTCTATGAGGCTTTAACTGTTCACTCTTTAGTTTTATTCAATAAGATACTATTGTCATTTCTTTCGAACTATCAGGTACCATGATTCATGCTATGGCTGTAATATTATTGCTACTCACTCAGCCATTGCAGACTTATTGTCTTTGTTGTTCAATCAACTGCATTTGATAAATTTCTTGTCATGCTAATTATACCTATAGCTTTTCCATTATTTTGAGTCAATGTTCTCATCAAGCTCCGGTGTACTTGACAGTGCTTATGTCCTTTCCCTCCTTGACTTGATGAAAGATCTATGTGGATGCTATGAGTATTAAGTCGATGTGACCTCTATCTGGCAACATTCATTTGTTCAGACCTTGTAGCTATGAATACATTCTAGTATTCTAAGTGGAGCACTATTTTATCTTTGTCTTCTTTTAATGCTCTTCATAGTTTATAAAACTTTCATTTCTTTAAAGTTCATGGAACAGTATTTGTGCTTAAAAAACATGTTTTTTATGAATAAAACACCTGATGGGGCAGTGTTATCTTATGAAATTGTTCAAACTATTTTAAACATGTTGAATTGAAAACTGATGATATAAGTTGCTTTTATGATAGCTTTCTTATTTCATGACTGTAATTGATATCAATGACTCTCATGTATGATGTGAATGAGAGGTGTCCTCCTGATATGTTGAGCTCAACCCTTGTGAGATCCCATTTCGCCCTACATATCTGATGAAATTAATCATAAATATAATGAACTTGTTCCTGCACATTTAAACAAACATATTAGTAAAATAAATGAAGCTGAAAGCTTCTATTGAATTTATGTTCCTTGATGATCCATTTTTGATGAATAAATTATCTAATGAATGCCTGAATGAATGTATACCACATCTTTGTTGGTAATATAGGCATAAGGAAGGACATGATTCTTCATTTCTCTAACACCACTTTTCAACAATCTTGCAGGAAACCTATGGAGCTTGGAACTGAACAATCTGGAGACACCGAAGTGGTGACAAGTGAAGGCTTCAAATGTGACAATGATTCGTCATTCCAGGAAATGACAAATCACTTTCTCTCTTATACCTATATTCTCTTCAGTTGTGCTGTGCACATTTCCTTTTTGTATTCATTATTTGATTTATAAAAATCAAATTAGCTACTCCCACAACTTGTGCAGGACTTTAGTTTTTCCAATATGAATAGAACAACATTATTTTATGCAAATTTATGAGTTCCTTTGTTACAAACATTTGCATAATAACACTTGAAATTCACAAGTAATCAAATTCTGGAACGTAATGAACACTTAAGCAGAAATTTTTTGTACCTTCCTGTGATGAATGCAATTCAGCTCCACCTATTTTGAGTTGTAGCTAAAAATAGGTAACAATCATCTTTAATTGAAATGAGGAAATGTGTAATAAGTTTGAAAAAGAGATGCATAATGAATTTGAGATGTCAATTTCTGGGGAAATGAATTTCTTCTTTGGGATTCCAATTATTCAAACAGAAAAAGGAATATTCATTTCATAGTCAAAGTATGTTAAGGAAATTCCAAAGAAGTTTGGAATAGAAGACTCTAAATTGGTATGTACTCCATTGGTTACTGGTTGCAAGTTGAGAAAGAATGATGAATCTCCTAAGACTAATCAGAGCAAATACAAATCAATGATTAGTGGAGTGCTATATCTAATTGCTACTAGATTAGATATCATGTATGTAGTTTTTCTTGTGGATAGATTTCAAGAAGATCCCAAAGAATCACATGTAGTAGCAGTAAAGAGGATATTCAGAGCACTCTAGACTATGGTCTATGGTAGCCAAAGGATACTAATTTCTCTTTAAGTTCCTATATAGATGCAGATTGGGCAGGTTGTGTGCATAACAAAAGAAGTACTATTGGAGGTGCTTTCTTTCTTGGAAGTAGGTTGGTTTTTTGGCTAAGAAAAAAGTAGGATTCAATATCTTTATCTAATACAAAGGTTGAATATATTGCTACAAAATCTTGTTGCACATAGGTGTTGTTCATGAATCAGACATTGAAGGATATCATAATATCACATAATGAACCTATTTCTATCTTGCCTAATAATACAAGTGCTATCAATATATCAGAATCTAGTGATGCATTCAATGACAAAGCATAACTCAATCCGATATCACTTTCTAAGAGAGAAGGTTGAAGAAAATGAGGTGAAGTTGGAGTATATGCCTACAAAGGATAGTGTTGTAGATATTTTTACAAAGGCTCTTTCTAAAGATACATTTGAGTATCTCTGACAGAAGTTAGGGGTTATTACCCCTCCTTTCAACTAGATGCATAAGGTTGTGCATTAGTCTGGTGGAGCAATTCAAAAAATATATTTTGTTCTAGATTGATGAAGGCTACCTCTCAGGGGGAGCAAGTAGTACTTTTGGTTGATGATTTCAGATGGATCATACTTTGTACCCCTAAGGGGGAGAATGTAGATAAGTGATTGCAGTGTAATTGCTTGCTAGTGTTGCAAGTAGTGTCAAAATGGTGTATGTAGATGTCGAAAGGAATGATTCTATGCAGGTGATGTGTGAAAGGTGTAAGTGTTTCCTTTTGAGTGTTGTCAAAGGGGGAGAGCAAAGAGTTCAATACATGAAAGAGAGTTGGATGAGTCTACGACACTTTACCATTGATGTCAAAGGGAGGAGAATTGGTTGAAAAATCATAGTGCAAAAGAGAATATGGTATAAAGACCACACACATAAAGTGTTCAGGAGAAAGAAAATGAGAGTATGAAGAGTAAGAGATGACCCAATTAGGAGGAGTACTACTTGTTGCAGAGTTGTTTATTTCTTTTGCTATTGATGATTTTTTAGAAAGCCAATGTTGTCGTCAATGACAAAGGGGGAGATTGTTGGAATCTTAAGTTGTTTGTGAGTAGTTTGGGTGTTGTCATTGATTTCAACCCCTTGTATGAAGAGAGTGTTGGAATTTTACTGATGTTGATGATGTCAACCCATATCATTAGAGTTGTTGGAAGCCTGGAGTTGTTGGTATTGATGTCAACACAATGTTGTTGGTGTTGTCACTGATGTCTTACTTCAATATAGTCACAAAAAATGTGTTTGGAGAGATAATTGGATGTGCTATAGTTGATGAGATGTGTTGTAGATGTTTTTCAGAGATGTCAATAGTATTGTTGATGTAGTTGGTTCACTTGGTTTCCAATTTCTTTTGAGAAAATTTGAACAAAAGAAAGTTTAGTGTGATAAAGTGGTGTTTAGTGTTCTCCACATTTCTTCATGGTTGAAGATATGTATGCATGGTTTGGTATGATGATTAGAGGTTTTCAAAGGTTCTATATCTATATTTTTTAGGTTTTGGATCATTCTACAATGAAAATTGTATTTGACAATATGTCTATCTGGTGAAACAAGGTGTTTGGGAGAAATGATATTGCTTTGCATTTCTCTACAATAAATATTCTTGTCTTGTAGATCTAGGAATGTACTTATATTGATTGTATCTACCTTTCCTTGAGGTTTTAGGTTTTGAGGTGTTTCACAAGGTTGTTTGGTGTGTTGGATGTTTGTGTCAGTGTGTCTATTTGCACAGAATAAAGGTGTTCTTAAGTTTTAGGTGGTTATAGTAGTAGTGGTGAATATTTTGATGATGTGGAATATTTTGAAATGTTTTGGAATGTTTTTGTGTGGCCTATGACATGTTTTTGGACCTAAAAGGCATGTTTGTGGTTGCTTGTTAGTGTTAGTGCAGGTTTGGCCAACCTAGCGTGATAGCGTTAATTGTGGAGGATGATTGTTGTTTGTGGAAGTGTTGAGAAGTGTGTAAATGTAGATTTGCGTCCCGATTAAGTTGTGGCATGGTCTACCTTCACTTATTTACATCATGGAATTTTTTGGTTCCAACCTATTTGATGTTGTATGGTTGAGGTACATACATTTCCTTAAGGCCGACTTAATTGAGATTTTTTTAGGTCGCGAATGGTATAAATACAAGGTGAGTTGTGTGGAGTAAGTAGAGGGTGTGTGATGCAAAAGTGATCAAGTGTGGTGATCTAAGTGTGAGCTTTAATGGCCATGAATCCCAGATGCAATGATTAGAAGGTGTCTACATTTTAGTTTGTTGAATGAGTTGTTTGTTCTTCAATGGAACTATACCTTTAAAATAAGAGATGCATTGTGAGCAATTCAAATTGGCAGTGAGCCACCCCTTCTTCTATCTTCTTTCTTCTAGATAGTTAGCCCTTCTTTCTTTTGGGAAGTGAGCCCTTTGACATTGATCCTATTATATTCAGTGTCACTATTACTTTATATTGTGAGCTAATCCTCATCGTGGTTTTCCCTTCTTAAGTTTTCCATGTAAATCTGGTGTTCTATTGTGCATGATGTTTTTATGTGTTGTTTTACTTGTTTACTTTCATGCTAAATTTAACTAAATGTTTAAGGGATAAAAAGGATTTGAATGTTAATGAGGGTTTTGATGTTTTAGTGTACAACTAATTCACCCACCCTCTTAGTTGTCATGTGTATCTAATAATTGGTATCAGAGCCTGGGTCATGGGTTCAAACCCCTTGTTTGTGTTGGGGGGATTGTTGCAAGGTGTGCACCCTTGGTCTCCTTGTGTTGTGTAGTACATCATTCAAGTTTATAGTATGGCTTAATCACCTCCCATGGATTCATTAGCTTTGGTGATTATATTGGGCATTAATAGGTCGATCTTTAGGTCAATCTTTTGGTGTAATGACAACTATCTATGCAAAATTGACCTAATGGCCCGACGGATCATTGATGATGGCCTTTCCTACATGACAACATAGAGACAATGTAGTTTGATCATTACAATGGGCTATTAGGTCATACATTGATGGATAATAATGTTTTTGATGTTTATGCTCTTTTATGAATGTTTTTAGATTTTTGAGAGTTATTCAGATGTTTTTTTTATTTTTGAAGATTATTTGGATGTTTATAATTTTAAATATTTATGCAACTTAAGATATGAACAAGGATCCAATCCATCTACTAGGTTCAAGAAGATGCTCCTAGTTAGGTATGAGATTACATTTATTATGGATAAATGAGATGATGTGGATTGAGGATGGTCATAGTGCAGCAAGGTCAGACACTTTACAAGTAATCAAGTCATGGTTGGATGCACATTTATTATGGAACATATGGAATGGGATGGATGGATGGAACAAATGCAAGCCTTGATAGATGATGAGGCAAATCTTATTCAAACATAGCACTTGTTTGTTAGGTTTTCAATATGGTACCTGTCCTAGAAGTGCCACAAAGGTGGTTTTCACTTAAAGGATGTTTTATTTCTCTTTACTATTTTTTTGTTATTTTTATCTTCTTATTTTTTAATATTTTTGATTTTTTTGCTCAGATATTTTGATGGGGTAGAAATACAAATTATTAAGATGGCTATTGTTAATCAGTTCCACCAAAGGTTCACCTTCAAGGGTTTCTAGATAATAAGAACCAGATCCATAAGTTGAAGTGATTACAAAAGGTCCTAACCAATTTGGTTCAAATTTTCCCTTACCATCCTGATTAAGCTGAATCTTTTTATTTTCTTCTAGGACTAAGTTGCCCACTTAGAAGCTTATGTTCTTGATTCTTTTATTATAACTATGCTTGAGGTGGTCTAATAAGCTTGAAGATGGTTCAGAGTGCTCAAACGCCTTTCATCTAACAACTTAAGCTCCCAGAGTCTAGATGCTTGGTACACTTTATTTCAAACCAGGTTCTACAAGGATACCCTTAGGGAAGGAATCTTGACCTCTACAGGCAAGATGAATTTTTTTCTATATACAAGTGAGAAAGGGGTAGCTCTAGTGGGTGTACAGGTTCTCATACAATAGGCCCACAAATCAAGATTTAGCTATAGGTTCCAATCACGGCTGACATCATTAACATTCTTCATAAGGATTTTTTAGGATTGTTTTGTTTGATGCTTTTTCCTAACCATTTCCTTGGGGGTAATATGGGGTTGAGAAGCAATGTTGGATATCGAATTTAAGCAAAGGTCACATACATATTGATTATTAAATGGAGTCTCATTGTTAGTGACAATGGTCTGGGGTATGTCGTAATGACAAACTAAATGGTTCAAAATAATTTTTTCTATTTGTTTACCCATGATATAAGTTAGAAGTGCAACTTCTATCCACTTTGTAAAATTCTCTATGATAGTTAGGATAAAATTATATCACTAGATGAAGTGGGGGATATATTTCCTATAAGGTCAAGTCCCCATTATGAAAAGGGCCATAATGCAGTAACTAGATGTAGTTCTTGTGTCAATGCATGAATAAGATCACTGTGTTGTTGGCACTAGAGACATTTCTTTGCAAATTGATTTCCTTCTTGTTTCATCAAGGGCCAACAATATCTTATCCTTAATAACTTTTTAACTAGATTAGGCCCACTAGAATGTGAACTACAAACACCTTCATGCACTTCTTGTAAATCAATTATTGCCTCTTCCAACTTAAGTCATCGAAGTATGGTGAATTGTGAGGTTCAATGGATGAAGGATTTATTTTGATTACTATTAAGGTTCAAGGGTATGATTCCATGTTGGAGATAGGAATTAATATCATGATACCAAGGTGAGTTAGGACCAAAAATGTCACACACAAGTTCAAACTTTGGGACATCGAAGGCTAGTGTAAGAAATTGTTCCACAAGAAATGTTGGAACACAACAATCTACTGAGAGGGGGGTGAATCAGTAGATATTAAAACTTAGCCCTTAAAGTTTTTTATGCAGACTAACTCCTTAAAACTATTTATGCAGATTAATTCCTTAAATCCTTAATGTGTAGATTAACTAAACACACAAAGAGATAAACACACATTCACACAAAATCCCACAACACCAAATATATGTGGAAAACCCAAGATGGGAAAAACCATGGTGAGAAATGTTGTTGGGATCTATTATCCTAATCCAACCTCACAAAGAAATATTCTATTAATATGTTTAGGGCACCAACCCAAGGAAGCACCAACTCCCTGATTTAGAAGCTACAACTTCAAGGATGCACCAACACCCTACACTAAGCACCAACTCAACACAAATGAGGCAACCACCTCTTACAATATTAAAAACTCAAATATGCATAAACTTGGTTCTCCACAACCTGATAATGCATCAATACATTTTGTACTTTATTGCACACACTGCAACTTACTTTTTGCTATTGAAGTTGCACTCTCAGCAACACACCTCTGCACATTTCTTCACTACTTTCTCTGCCTTTCTACTTTTCTCTTTTTGATCTGCACTTAGAAAATTCTTTGTTCTAACTTGCTGCTCTACACCTCTTTTATTTTATGCAATCTTTCATACACCTGCACCCTCCTAAATGTAAACCTATATAATGATCTTTGTTGTGTCTAGGTCACACACATATGTACATTCATTGATTGCACTCTTTATACTCTTCTCTCCCTTTCATCACTTGTAGAATCTACCCCACTACACCTGATTGTCATCTTCTTTTCCTTAACTCCATCGACCTGTCATCACAATCTCGAGGTCCTCACCACTATTTAGATCATCTCGAATCTTCTTCTAGGGTTTTCTCACTATCTTCTTCAACAAGCAACCAATTCATCGAGCCTTGCATCATCATCCTACTCACCACTTATGTTAGGGTTTCCTCCTTTTGCAATCTTCTCTAGCAAGCTATTAGGACATCAAGCCACATTCCATCAATCAAATTTGATTTACTAGTCAATAAGGTAGTCTCCAAAACCCTAAACCTAAATGCATTAAATGCATTCTTCTATTCACATGATTTGGTTTTGATCTTCATCCTTTGTAGCATCAATTTCTTGATCAGATCTACACCACTATTGGTCGTTGGTGTAGGTAGACCAATAAATTCATTCACTGTGATAGCTACCCAACAAAACCCTAGTTTACACATACTTGACCATTGTAAATCTCCATGTTCAAATCTGGGTCATCGATCTCTATTTCATGACATGATCAAAAGGTCACCATTCTTCTTAGTAACTTTAAATAATCACTGTCGGATTAGATTACTTTAAATATCCTTCGTGGATCTCCATTAAAAGACACTAGCCAACAATACTGCAAGGCTGGGCTAAGTCCTTAGTGGGGCTGTGGGGCCCGCTATACCGTAGAGCAACTTCAACACCATGGCAGGAAGCAGGAGGCTACCACCTATCATCCTTTTCACACCACGCAATTCACAACGCCGATGTGATTTGAAATATCATTCAATCACATTTTTCTACCTATCTGCACATCACCTTCCACTTTTATTGTTGTACTGTTGGAGCTCATCATAACTACTGTAGTTTTACAGTTACCGAAAGTCTTCATCATTCACTGCTATACCGCATGACTTCACCATGTATGTTGCAGGCTAGCAGGCTATCACCATTTGTCACCACACATCATCAAACTTCCACCGTCAACCTGTTAGGTCCCACCATGACACCATTGATCTTCTGTTGTCGTGACTTCATTGTGTCGAGGGGACATAAAACTTGCTCTCTCTGAAAATATCTTCTTCTTCGATGAGTCCCTGTTGAAATATCGAAGTGACCAATCATTTGGTCTTGTCAAAAAAATTATTTCTCTTCAATTTTCTTCAAATGCTTGTATTTCCAACCATGGGGTCCACCTAGCCAAGTCATCACCATGCAATTCACAACAAGGATGTGAATTTCCAAAATGATCAATCACTTTTCGGCACATGTCGTTACATGTCACCAACTTCCATTGTCATCTCCTATCAAGTCCCACCAAGGTCATCATCTGACCTTCATCGCAATACCGTCGACAACACTCTATTGTGATCCCTTCCAAATGACTACTATAGTGCTCATGGGCTACTGCCATACCACGAGCCTTCCTCCTAGTCTATTGTGGGCTTGCGATTCTTACTTCCATACCACCAACTCATGTTCACACCTCTACGATGTTGTTGTGAACCGCCATACTACCAACACAAAATTGAACCATCGTGGTGCTATGGTGTACATTGATCTTCCTCGACATAAACTCCATCATTCATCACTATGTGAAGGGGACACCTTAGGACCTCCTTCCGACATTTTCCTGCCACTCCGATAGTCGTTGAATGTATAATCCTTTGAGCGCTAGGAAAAAGGGGTTGATTGTCCACATGACATCAAGGACATAAGTTGTAACTTATGTGATGGACAACTGCCTATACACAGTCAATGTGAGATTATAAAAACCTTCTAGTCGCCATGACTGTAAACCTAGGGTTTAACCACCAAACCCTAAAACTTGTCCAAGATAAAAATAAATAAATTCATTTTGAGTGCATCCTTCAACTTTTGGACTTGCAAACCATACATCTTTGTGAAGCTCTTGAAAAACCCACATCAAATCTACACTTTGTTTTCACTTTCAAATGACTAGAAGAACCTACTGCCCCATCATGCAAATATTGCAAGACACTATTACAGCATATGTAGACACACATTCCTTTTACCAACAACCTATACCAAGGCTCCCAAACCAGATCTACTGCTCCCATAACCATTCTCTCACCATGCTAACAATCTCCTTACAAGATCAACTCCATCTCATCTCTGATCCTATTCCATCATGCCAATAATCTACCTTGCATGATTTCCCCTTTTTGACATCAATGACAACATTATGCCAACACGAAACTCATACTTACCACTATTCTGCTACATGTCAAGAAGAGAACCAATGGTATCCGTAGCATCGATGACTTTGTTATTTACCCTGGGGATTTTCTCAAAGAGAATGAATAAGAAGTATTTATTGAAACTATCTACCATTCTTTTATATGGAAATAATTTATCGTCCTTAGTTTGACACTCGTCATTCACTTGTTTTATCACCAATAGTGAGTCTCCATAGACTTGTAGATGCTTGATCTACCACTCAACTTCCATTCTCAACCCTGTTATCAATGCTTCATATTTTGTTATATTATTGGTATAGGGAAAAATGATCCTATATGTTTTTGGCATACTATCTCCTTGTGGTGTAACAAAGATAATTCCATCTCCTGACCCATTTTGGGTGTGAGAACCATCAAAATACAATTTCCATTAGGTTACTTGAGTTGTTAGTAGGATTCCTTCATCAAGGAATTTTGATATCAAGGGGCGGTGGTCATCAAGAGGTGACTCAGCCAACTGGTCTGCTATCAGCTATCCCTTAATGGATTTTTTGTCAACATATTCTATGTCAAATTCCATAAAAATCATGACCCATTTCGCCATCCATCCTATTAAATATGCCTTAGATAAGAGATATTTCAAGGGGTCTACGTTAAAGACTAGTTTTATCTATTGGTTCAACATATAGTGCCTAAGCTTCTGTGACGAAAAGACAACGACTAAACAAGCCTGCTTTATAGGTGTATAATTTAGTTCGTAGCCCACCAATGTACGACTGACATAGTACACTGCTCTTTCCTTACCATTCTTATCATTTTGTGCCAACAAGATTCCTAAGGTTGCTGGCATTGTTGATATATATAAAGGATCAAAGTTTTTTCAAGTAGAGGAGGCATCAATATAGGAGGTGTCACTAAATAGTCTTTTATCTACTAGAATGCTTCTTGACACTTCTCTTCCCACTTAAAGGTAACATCCTTATGGAGCAGATGTGTAAAAGGATGACATTTATTTGCTAACTAGGCTATGAACCTTTGGATGGATTGCAGTTTACCTTGAAGGCTTCACAATTATTTCAAAGTCTTTGGAGGAGGCATTTCCATGATTGCCTTAACCTTAGTTGGATATACTTTTATACCTCTATGGGATATAATTTATCCCATGAGCTTTCTTGATTTGATGTCGAACACACACTTTTTTTAATTAAGATAGACCATACTCTTCTAACCTATCAAATATACATGCCAGGTTGTCTAGATGACCTTGTCATGTTATGGATTTTGCCAAGATATCATCTACATAGTCTTCCATGGTAATGTGGAGCATGTCATGAAATATAAAGATCACGCCCTTTGATAGGTGGCTCCCACAATCTTAAGCCTAAATGACATTACATTCCAATAATATGTTCCCCAAGGACAAGTTAATGTAGTCTTGTGATGGTCTTCAAGTGCTATCTTGATCCAGTTATATACTGAAAATTCATCCATTAGGGAAAGCATTTCATGACTTGCTATCAAATCCACTATCATGTTGATGTTTGACAAAGGGAAGTCATCTTTCAAACATGCCTTGTTAAGATCTCTAAAATTAGTGCAAATCCTTATGCCCTTAAACTTTCCATATTAAAAGGCTTTTACAATATGAAAAAACTTTACACTTAAACTTACCGGACAAGACTTGGATGTGACAAGGTGATGCAAGCAAAAGTGATAGTGACTGACATTAATAAAACAATCATACTGTTTGACAGTGACTGAAAAGTTGATGCCACATAATATTCTCAAGAGGCTTCCCAACCTCCTGTGGACTGAACGTAGATGTCAATGTGACAATGGTACCCAATTGAAATATTTTACTAAACCTTGTGGTAAATGATTTGATAGCAATTTCTTAACATAGTCTACGTATTTAAGCTTTGAGCAATACAAAAATACAATTCGCAGTAGACTAGTGCAGTTGAATTGAGAGCCAATGTGATAGCAGGTATGCAGATTTTCCGATCCAATAGCCAATGGAATGAACTATGATCAACATAATATATGGCCAAAAATATTATAAAGAAAAATTTATGATAAAAAAACAACTTTAGCATAACCTGTGATGTGGAGCCAACCGACCAAGTACCCAATAGAGGTGAATTGACGGGTCTACTAGCCAAGCCAATTATACCCTTTGACAATGTATGCTTGTTGATATGACGGGTATTGATCGAGACTAGTACTAGTGAGTTGACCAATGTACTTGTCGATTGGCGGATGTACCGGATGTGTAGAGAGTATGCCAGGTATATGGGTATATGCCGACCAAATATTTTTGCCACAAATTTAATATTTTCCTAACTATAATAAAATTTTCCCCAACTATTATCTAAAAAACTATAGGAAATTTTTTCCCGAAAAATAAATGCAACATAATATATTGGTTTTACAGTAATTTTTTCTACAAATAAATATATCGACCTGGGGGGCCGTATGACCTGCATAGACAATTTTTTGCCTCAAAAACAAATTTACCTGAATGTAGTTGAATTTACTATCAAAAATCGTCTCTCGGACCACCTGATCTCAACCATGAGGTCCTTGAAACCCCAATCTGCACCCAACAAAAAACTTCAAGCCAACATGAATCCCTCAGATCTGGGAAGGAATCTGCAACACCTGGAGCTCTGATACCATGTGTGATTAAATGGTGACTCCCAACCACCCCTAGAAATAGTTGCTAGACCAAAATATCTTCCACAAGAGAGAATGGCAAGAAATATTGCTTCAACAATGCAAGATTGAATATTGGTTGAAAATGCTTGAATGAAAATGTACATGAGATGCCTTGATTATAAAAGGAAAGGTATAAAGATAGGATTAGACAAGATCATGACAAGTGTCTTAATCCTATTACATGAGACAACTAACAAACTAACTACCTAAGAATCAATCATTACTAGCTAGATAAGATAAGTTCTAGAAAAGTCAACTAAGACTTCTAGAAAGAATCTTATATCCTAAGTAAACTTAACATGTGAATATTTCCCCTAATTAACTAGTGAATGAATTAGCTAGGTAGAAGACATTAATTCACACCAATAGAAGCAATGTGCCCCACCATGGCTTGAAACTGATCAGTGTTTATATCATTAGGCACCACTAAGTCTAAGAGATCTGTATCTAGAACTTCTTTATGAGTTGGGAATATCTTGAGAAGTTCGAGGATGGAAATCTATGTGGGAGTATTTTTTAAGATGATTAATAAGATTGTATCCAACTCGCAGGGGTTTAGGAAAAGTTTTGGATTGCAATTGGCTCCCTGGATTGTAATCTTCCCTCATTGTGTAGTTATGTTACACTCAAGATTTTTACTAACTATGTCACAACTACAATATGATGATTGGATTTAAATGTAGCTCCCACTACATGTTCATAATGGTATGCAACTTTATTTCAATCCCTTCCCTTAACTTGGTCATTTACTTTATTTTGATCAGGGATTGGATCCTTGTAGATTCCTAAGTCATTATTACCGAATGTTCCAGGATGATGTTCAATAACAACTTCTCCCTTATCAATTAGATCTTGTATGAGGTTTTTTAGTTTCATGCAATTATATTTGTTTTATGTCCCTTGGTTCTATGGAATTCACAATGGTCATTCTCATTGTACCAAGGGGGTTTGAATTCTGGTTCCTCATAATTTATTTGTTTAGGTAGTTTGACAAGGTTTGATTGTAGCAATTTTTTTACAAGACCACTTCAACAGGCTCTCCAAAAGGAGTGTATTCCTGTATAGTTTGATTGAAAATATTGTTATTATGTCTTGGTGGTCCTCTTAGGGGATTTTGATTTTGATTATTCATTTGATAGTTTGAAGATTATTTTTTATTTTCTTTAAACATGGGGTTGAGGATTATTAGGTGGAGGTTTTGTGGTTTGTACAAATTTTGTATCCACTACTCCATTATTAGTGATATTTTTGTTCTTCGCCCACAAGCGAGGTTTATCATTTGAATTAGAGATCTTGATTCTCAATTGTTGCATAATTTGATAGCTCCTTTTACAATAAGAGCTCTTTCAACAATTATGCCCTTTTCAATGATATCATCAAATGTGTTCGGACATAGCATCATTAATTGGAAGCTTAAGTCAATGTTTATATTTCACATGAATATTTCTACAAGTTATTTTTTTGGGATGGGCCATTTACACTTGTTTTGTGTCACCACCATTGCAAGAAAGAAGAAAAATAATTTCCTTGATTTTGTTTGATTTTATACAAGTTAGGTATAATGATATCTTGTTTGATGTTTTACAAAAAGTAATTGAAATTTTTTTTCTAATAGTTCGTTGAATGTCTTAAGTCTAGAAGGTAAATGAGAAAACCATTTTATGGCTTGTCCACCAAGGCTCCTCAAAAATAGTCTCATCATGTAAGAATCGTTGTTATCCATGTCCATACATGCTATAGAAAATTCATGTATATGCTCAATGGGATCTCTTCTTCCTTTGTATTTGTCAAATTTTAGAATTTCAAAGTTCTTAGGCAAGGGAATCATGGAAATGGTTTGATCTTAAGGATAAGGACAAATGTCCTTCAAGGAATAACTCTTCTTGGTCTTCCCAAGTTGTATATCTTGTATTTTTTATTAATGTTCTAAATTTGTAATGCTAACTCATTTCCTTGTGTATCTTGTGGAGGATTAGATGGGTTATAGTTTGGCTATCAAAAGAATGATGAGTTGTAATATGGGTTGGGATTATGCATTGAACCTTGAAGGACATTATGTGTATGTGAAGAAACGCTTGGTCCTTGAGAAGCATTGTATTGATATTGTGAAGTAGCATTTAGATCTTTTGGATTAATGAATGCATATTGAGGATTAACACATTGATGTTGATGACCATAATTTTGTTGTCGTGGACCAAGATTCTGTTGTTGAGCAACAAGTTTCAATTGATATTACAGGTTCATGTTTTATTGTTTTAGCACAAGATTTTATTGTGGAACAATATTTTGTTGTTGAGGAACACAATTCTATTGGTATTGTAGATTCATGTTTTGTTGTTGTAGAAAAATATTTTTTATTGATTTTGTGTACATGAAGGACCATGTTGATATTGCATTGCATTGGGGTCCTGATTTTGAAAGTTTAAACCTTGTTGATATTGAACATTTTGTGAAAGGTCTTGATGAGAAGGTTTTTGTTGAACCAAACCTTGTGGGGTGTTATGTTTTTGATACATGGGTTATTGTTGGGGTGGATTGATTTGTGCGTGTTGATATATTGGTGATTGTTGTTGTGATTGTGTAGGTGGATTTGGTACAATATAAATGGGTGGTGTCATGTGTTGTGGTTTTGGTGGCATGGTATCATGCAATGGTGGGTTTTGTGGTCTATAAGGAAGATTCGACACATTTTTTACGTTAGATTTTTGACCTTGTGGAGGTGAATTTTGTGCCCAAGAGGTTGCATATATATTTCTTGATGTGTTCGGTCTCCATGTACTAGTTGAAGCGTTATGAGCTACCGAAGGAGTTGTAAAAGGATTTGTTAATTGTTGAGTCATGTTTTGTATTCCCAATATATTAGGATCAATTTGATTTTGTTGATTTGTCATTGCTTGTTCTATTTGGGATGGTTGCCTATACAATGGGTTTTCTACTTGTTTTGCTTGAGAAGGATCACTTGTTTGTGCAAAAAGGCTTGGAACCTTAGGTGGTATAGGAGGTTTAAATAATTTTCTAACCACCATATCTTCATCTCTAGAAACAAGGGTTGTATCCTTAAAATTGTCAACATTATATTCATAGGGTAACTTGGCACCATATTGTGCAAGTCCATAAAAGTATGTGTTGGGATCATAACTAAGCAATTTATCTATGACCTTTAACATTTTGGGGTTTTGTGTCATTTCTAAAATCTTCTCTTTGGTAAGGTCTTCATTAGAATACTCTTCTATGTAACCATCTTGTCCTCTAGTTGGTTGATTCCTATGTTGAGTGATGTAATCTTGATGTGTACGATGTAGGTCTTGTTGCAAAGGATTGACATTTCCATGAAATGAAGGATTTACGTTTGTTGGTTGAAAAGAATGATTTACATTTTCATTAAATGAAGGATTTATGTTTGTTTGATTTACGTTTGTTGGTTGAGTAGAGTACCCCCATGGAATTTTAGTTGAAGTTTCAATGTTTGTGGTATGCACATTTTTCGTGTTGACATTGGTAGTGTTTGGAACATTTGAACTTCTAATGTTGCTTGTCATTTTCTTCCTATGTTGTGATCTTGTTGTAGTCATAAAAGTCCTAATAGACCTAATTTATGGAAAAGATCTATGATGTGTAATGCTTGGTTGGATTTTTTTGTTTAAAGGGTGTGTAGACAAATATTTTGGTCAAAAGAGTGATTTTCAAGTTGGTATGGAATTCAGATGACATTCAAGTTGATTTTGGATTGTATGGTTAACCTTTGGACAAAAAGGATAACAAAGTTTTTTTATGCTAGTATCTCAAGATGTTGATGAATGATTTGTTGATGTATTTGTTTGGATTAGACTCATGAATTCAAACAAAGAGGGATGATAGTGATGATTCATAAACCTAGGAGAAAGATAGTTCTTCTAAGTTTACAAGTTCACAAGATATGGAAAGATGATATTGAAAGGTACTAGAAAAGGTTGATAGGCTTGATATGTTGATGTCCAAAAAGGATGTTTGATGTTTGATCCAAACGGATGTTAATGATCTGGTCTTAAAAGATTGATGTTGATTAGATTTTCTGATGTTTGAAAATATTTTGATGTTTTGATCCTAAAGAGATATGTTGATGTTTCCTATGAAAATATAGTTGAATGATAATTGTGATGTTTGAAGGTACAACCGACTTTGCAGAAGTTAAAGATCCACTGTGATAGATGTTTTGATGGTAGGACCAATAATTATGATAGTTTCTAGTTCAAAATGTTTACATGTCTGATAAAGTTTAGGTTATTGACAAATGTGATAGTTCTAACAAACACGATTGTTGTTTCTAGCAAACGTGGCAAAACATTGAGCAGATGTGACAGGATGCAAAGCAAAGGTGACTAGATGCAAATTCAAATATGATAGAGTGCAACCAAATTTGATATTGAGTAGGTTTTAGTTTGAAAAAATAGGGTTATTATAGAAGTAGCAAGTTTAACAGAGGTGACAATATGTTGAGCAAAGGTGGCCAGATGCAAATCAAACATGATAGAATGCAAGGAAAACATGATTGGTTGTGCAAAAGAGACTATTTTTTGGTAAACGTGATTTTTGTATTTGTGTCTGAAAGTTTCTTACAAGTTTGATGAAATTTGATGTGATGTTCAAGTCTGAGTGTTTGATTTTGGTAGTAAGTGATATGAACACAATCAGGACAGACTTCAATGATTGATAGAACCAAACAAGTAAAACCTAAATTTAGTAGTAGGTGTGTAAATTTAAGTAGGCTAACCTCCCATTTAAGGGGTAAATACTCAAATAGATTAGGTAGTGAATTACTTTAAAACCCTTTCCTACAGTAGATAGTAGATGTCTGGTGACACAGGGTTGTTGACAGATGCCATAGACACACCATCTTTCACTTATTGGGAAGCTATTTATAGCAACATAAAAATTATATCTCAACCTAAGAGAGTACATGGTAAGTAGCTTCAAGGTAGATCTGCATCCCTTGCACTTCTTAAAATACATTGGAAAGGTCTTAGGCTTCTAGTAAAAATTGGTTTTTAGTAGGTAGAACATTGGTGAACACCACCGACCTCTTAGACATCTCCTTAGGGCCCTAAAAACCAAACACCCCTAACAAAAGTCTAGAGTGTTACGTGCACAGATTGACGTACAAATTTTTCTTTCAGCCAAATTTTTTTCTCCATTAAGATTTGTCTCAAGGCAGGCCTCCCACAAAAATAAAAATGATGAAAGCTTAAATATATTGTTATTTATTTTCACCCAAGATCACACGAAGTGCAGCGATAGAGGATACATATACAATACACTTTCAGCCAAAGAGAAAGAAAGGTAAATTGAAGGTATTTCTCTTCACCCAAGATCGTACAAAGTATAAGGGGAGAGGATATGTACACTTCAACTTACAATACATGAGATAAAAATTCCTTTTAGGCCCCAAATTCAAATGTGAGCTAATCTACCAAACAAAGAGAGAATATATGATAAGATATTTGATAGGGATCTGCAAACAATGTGTTATTAGTTTGATAAAATTGTCTTGGATTGTTCTTACCTACAAATAAAAAATGCTTTAGTTTTTTTGAAAGTATCTTGTCTTCTCCCAATAATTTGCTGCACAAATATGTTAGTTAAAAAAAAACATAGAAAAAAAAAACAAAGCATGTTACAGTTAGGGTAAATTAAAATAAAAAAGGGACTATCAAAACCAAAATAGAGATAGAAAATAATCAAACATGACCTTGTATACCTACAAACACGACTCTATTCCCATGCAAACATGACCATGCTGACATAAAAAACTCTGTTAATTGGAAGACATGGTAAGATTCCTCAAACATGGCTCTATTAACTAGCAAACACGATAAGATTCCTGCACAAACAAAAACACAGTCAAGAACCTGTGAGCAAACATGATAAGATAATCAAACACGTTCATCCTTAAACATCAAACATGCCAAGGTGTAAAGTATGGGTGGAAAAAACAACAAACATGACCTCTATAAAATGCAATCGCATCAAGAAACCTAAAAATTCACTAAAACTCGCACAATTTTGTTAAAATAAGGATGTGGATCTCATTGAAAATGCCAATTTATGTGAAGGGGAAAATGGAATTGATATCAAAACAAGGGTTAGCAATCAACAAGACCCAAAACAATAGAATATCAAATCCAACTCACAAAATGAAAGTGAATGCATTCAAGGGTTAGAAATCAAGATAAACAATGAAAACAAAACAAAATATGAAACCAACCAATGTGTAAACCTTTCCTTCCATTTTAATGGTGATGGAATGTTGGATTGCTTGATCATGAAGATCCCATGATTGCAAAATCATAAAGATTGATGACCTAGATGAAGATAAATGCTCAAATTCTCATGAATATGATGTTGCTCAAGTGCTCAAATGCTCTCAAATGATTTAGGTAATGTAATAATGGAGGAATGATTGTTTTATCGATTTTCATGTTTGAATCAATGGAATAGATTAAACCTCAAGACCCACAAAGGATGGTTGATATTGCACCTTAAGACCCACGAATCTAAGTGAATTAAGGACGATGAAGGATCAAGATCAATTTGAACTCAAATATCTCCACAATTTTAGGAAAATTGGTTGAGGGTATTTGAAATGGAGGGATAAGAATGAATGGGAGGAATGAGATATTTTAAAAGAGAATATTCTTGGGGAATATGCCTTTGAGAGGGAAATTAGGACAATTAAATAATTCAAGATTATTTAGTTATGGAGGATTAGGATATTCTTTTTTTAAAAGGAATATTTCAAATGAATGGGATGAGAATTAGATAATTAAATAATAAAAATTATTTAATCATAAGACTTTAGAAGAGAATTAGATTTAATGGATAATTAAATAATTAACATTATGCAATTAGAGGAGATAAGAGGAAAATTAATGAAATAGGACGAATTAATTAAATAATTCAAAATTACTTAATTAATAGAGGATAAAAGGTGAAAATGATAGAAAATGATGTTAAAAGGGGAATTAGCAATGCCAATGATGAAAATGATGTGAATGCAGTGACCGGGGATGAATATGATGAAAATGAAAGATTAACAATGTGTGATATGAGTTAGACAATTTTGCATGCCTATAGTTTCAAATGGGTTTAGGTTTCAAACTTAGAAAGCAGAAGCAACCTTTCCGGTATGATTTCATGGATATTATTGCAAGAAAAATATACAAGAAATTGCAAAATTATGATAAATATTATAAATTTAGGTGCTCTTCTTTTCTAGCACATATGTTTTTGCATCAAAATTTTGAGTTCTTTCAAAGATACATGTCGTTGAACATCATTGATGCATCAAAAAAAAGAAATTCGGTTATGTTTGGACTCATGTGATTTTTGCTATGCATGACTACTATACCTTTTCTGACTTATTTTTGACCCTAGCTCTTCAAGATTTGAACTAGCAAGAAGCCCCTTCTAGACTTACAGAGGAAAATGTTTCATGGATGAGGGATAGTCGACCTCTGTGCGGCTATTTCTGTGAAGCGGATTTCAATTTTCTATGAATGCACGGGTTTATAGAGGAACCTTTTTGTGCTACTTACTTGTGTGACAAATAGAACTCTTTCCATAATTATGGATCAACAATTATCCATAATTGATAATGCATTTAGGGTGAGAAAGAGAAAAATCACTATCTATAAACCCCTAATCACACGAGGTGAGGTTACATTGCACAATAGTTATGCAAATGTCGTATTGGTGGCCAAATTGACTAAGTTAGACCTTAGTGTTATATGTGACTATTGGAATTATGACCTAGATGACTGTTTACCTAACATGGGAATCTCTCTGACCCATATCCCATAGCCATACTAGAATTAAAGGTGCAGTCCAAACGAAGTTACTTTGGATTTGTGTGTTGATTTATCATTCATGCCATCTGATGGTAGACCCCCATGGATTTCCTTTTATACAATTGTGGCAGAGCTGAATCCGACTATCAAGATCTATAAAACTATGAGAATAAATTTAACACAATCAGGTTAGAGCAAAGAAAATATCACTACTTTTTGGACATATCATCAAGAGGTACATGTTTTGAATTCTAATTATGATGCTATCACTTATGGTAGTAGGTTTGATGATATATGGGAAGTGGAACATAGAGAGCCATCTAAAGAAAAGGAATTTTCCTCACCATGACAACAAAGAGAGAAGGAGAAGAAAATAGAAGAAATATTATTGGCAGGACCAACGCCACAACAAGCAGTATCGACAAGTGCAATAATTAGGTAGCCACGAACCTGGACCCTCAAAAGGAAGCACCAAGCTTCTCAACAAGCTCAAGGCTTATTAGGTTCCCGAGAAGAAGCAGAGAGGGCGAAGGTTGAACTTGGGAAATATCCAAGAAGAAGAAGACGAAGTGACTATTATCACACAGCCACCAGTGGTCTCCATGATGCATGTATGTTTCTCTCCCCCCTTCTCTCTTCTTTTTAGTCATTAGTTCCTCCTGTCTTTTTTTCACTCCCTCCTCCATCTCACTTTGTGGTCGCTACTATGGTCGTCATTGTACAAGCAATTCCTTTTGCACCTTCCTCTGTGGCTACTACTATTGTTTCCACCACACTGTAGCCTCTTTTTTACAAACCTACACATATGCTCCCACCTTCACACCTTCTTCCACGATTGCTTCATCAACCGTGTAGGCTCCAATTTCCAATTTTTCATTTGTGTTGTTCTATTCACCCTCATCTTCCACTATGTTGGTGGTTCCTTCACCTATTTCTACCCCATTAGTCTCTCCAAGCACCTCTCACCTGGAGTGGGATCTTCAGAGCATCCCACCATTCTCACCCTCCACTCTCTGTCTTCTAGTAACCACCTCAACAGGGTTACAAATGGGCTCTTCCAAGATCTACATTCCCCGTGGCCTCCTTGTTGGTGTTCCTTTTGTTGAGCAATATATTTAGTCCCCTATTGAATATCACGAACAAGCCAGTCTCACTAAGAAAGCTCAGGTGGAAAGAGATGCAAAAAGAAGAGAGAAGGATAACTTGAAGCTAATTGCTCCAAGGATGGAGACTATGTATGATGAAGTGCATTGGACCCTGATGTTCACATTTAAAACACTCATTTTCAACAAGCCAAAGGGTGACATGAGATCGAAAGACTATAATGTTCATGTTGTTGGTCTCAACGTCATCCAAGCTTATGCTTAGGACAAGGTTTAGCTCTTGGAGGAAACATAAAAAAAATCACCACTTATTTCTTAAAAGAAGAATGGCACATGTATAAAAGGGAAGAAGAATTTAAAAGTGTTAAAGCTATATTGTACAAAGTAAATGTTGAGGTCAAAGGGAAAGATGCAGATATTTCCCGTTTGAGGAAAGAGTTACAAGAAAAAACGTTAGTGGGCCTCCAAGTAGAGCAAGTAGAGAAAGCTAAGCACTAAATTGAGCTAAATAATGCTTTGTATAAAATTGATGTAGAGAAGAAAGAGAGGGAAGACCTAAACTCTAAGCTACATGCCAAAGAGTGATAATTGGTGAAAGCGCATAAGGACCTCTTAGAAACCACAAGTTGGAAGCAACAACTACACCAAAACATGCAAAAGGAGAGGAAAAGGTTGTAGAAGGAGTTGGTTGATTCCCAATCTCTAGGTCTAAGTGAGAAGATTTTAAAGCAATTAGCGGAGAATAAATTCCATGAGAAAATGTAGGAGCTAACTAAAATCCAGCAGGAGCTCTCTAATGCTTCAGGGATGTAGGTATAGATTCAAAAAGAGCTACATTAGAAATATTAATTCCAAAAAGAGCTCCATGAAGATCGTGTTTCGATGGATTCAGAGAAGTGGGCCAAGGAGACCGCAAAGTCTACCTTATAGGCGCGAGATCAAGAGCTGGCTAATTACACCTAGAGAACTCAAATTCTTTAGACACAATTAATAAATTGTAGAAAGAGGTCAAAATAAGGATTCATAGATTTAGCAATTGCAAAACGTGGGTAAATTCAATGCAAAAAGATAATTTTATCCCTCTACTACAACAAGTATATATATCCTATTGGGAGAAAATAAAAGATGTGGTAACATGTCTACGGTCAGCCCTAAATTTTATGGTAGATGCACAAGATTTGACTGCAAGGGTTAGCCCTATTGTCCAACAAATGTCACAATCTATCACTCCCAAGGTAGTAGAGTCAGAGCTTTTAATAGAGAAATTCTACAAGGTAGGGGATGATGCTTTAATAGTTGCAATGATTGGGGACAAAAGAGTAGCCGCAACGAAATCCAATGAATTCATTAATTACTATAAGGTAGCCCAAAGGGGTAAAGAGTGTCACTGCGCCCTAGAGCTCAAGGTAAAGGAAATGAGAGGGAATTTTGGGGGGTTATTCTAATTGGGAATTCCATCCCCTTTTATGCCAAATGGAACAACTTTGACTCGGGATCAAATAAAACAATTTTTGGAGAGAAGACAATAGGATTAGTCAATCTTCCAAACTCTCAGTTCATCATCGAGCACCATGAAAATTGAGGGAATTTTGCATCCTCTAGTGCAACTTAATTTTCACATGGAGTCTGCACTGATAGTATTGAGCAATATCTCTTTCAAAGAGATGATCAATTTGGATCATGCATTTGAAGGTTTGCAGGCACAATTGTAGCCCTCGGAGGCAGATTGGGTACCTCTACAATCCACACTACTTAAGTTGTGAGGCCGTGTGATTTTCTTTTTTCCTTACATTTTTGTGGAACTAAAGATTTTTTGAGTTTGTGCCAACATAGGTGGAGGCCCTCGTGAAGTTTCCAAGATTGTAGATTAGTCTCCTGCAGCTTGAGGTCAAGCTCAAGTTCATTTCAAAATCTATTCCATTGCAAAAAAAATCATATTTTTGAGATGCTCCACGACCTTTTCTTTCGATTCCACCCTCATCCTAAGGAGCCCATAGACTTTAATATTTTCTTCTTATTGGATCGCTTTGAGTGAGCCACATGTTAGCATGGAATGGTTTCTAGCAAGACAGTGGCCTACTATTCTCACAAAGGCATGCAAAGGTGTTGTGTGGTGGCCCCGTGTGATATCTATATGTAGATAACCTAAATTGTCTTGACTGGAAAACAACACTATTTAACTAACTTTCACCCTCCTTCCCTAAATGATTAAATAATACATTATTATCAAATTTTATATTTGTCTATTAATTAAGTGATTTAACATTATTTAATTAATTTTTCCTCAATCATCATTTATGTCTAATTAAATAAATCTCATTTATTTAATAATGTCCTAATTTAACCTTATTCTTTCCTGATTAATTAAATAAACACAAGTTATTTAATTATGTCACTAATATACCCTATTCATCTAAATCAATTAAATTATTATCATTAATAATTTAAATTACATCACTTTCCCTTCTCTAAACTTGAATAATTAAATTAATTATTCGAAATCATTCAACATAGTCAACAAACAAATACAACGTTATTTGTTAAACTCAAACATGACTTGCACATTCATCCCTAAATATTAATTAATTATTCAAATAATTAATTATCCTCACCCTCCTCTTTTGATTGAGCAACTCATGATCACTGATTTCTCACTCTAATTGGTTAACTAACTCATCTATTCTCCAATCCCACAGATTTATTCAATCCCATCAACCAATCCCACTGATTTCTTCAATCCCACTAAACACTCAAATTGGCTTTCCCAATCCCACCAATTATTCCAATCTATTTCCTCTCAACGGTTCTCAACCGTTGATCAAGATCTTTTACAATGAAATCTTGATTGTTCATCTCAAAACATGAAATCTATAAAACACTCTTCTACCCTCTCACAAATCATCTAGAATTTACACAGTGAAGCACTACACAACTGATTCTTGAGCACACTTGAGAATTGGCATCTTCACATTCTAGTTCACCATTTACGCACATTCTCGAAGCTTTTGCAACAACAAAAATGAAAGATTTGTGTTGAATTGAACAATACGACATCCAAACGTCAATACAAACACAACTCCAACATGGGATGGTATATGTTTTAAAGTTTTGAATTCAATTTATGTTGTCTTATGGATTTCATTGTTTGATTTTGTAATTTTAGAGCTTCATTTCATGAGTATGGGTATGGGATCTTAATCTTGTTTTGAATTAATCTTTAGTTTAATTAATTTTCTTTCTTTCCTAATGCTTTATTCCCCCCTCATGACATTTGGCTTGCTTGTGGGACCTAAGTCCTTAACATTAACGTTTTATTTGAGTTTGATAAGCAGTGGTAGGTTCTCGATCACTTTTACTAAACTAGAACATTTTCACTCCAGACTTGAATGTGCTTGCCTCTTCTGTTTGGTTGTTATTGACCTAAATTTGGTCACTATTGACCTAAACAGGGTTGTTATTGACCTAAACTTAAGCGCTATTGAAACTTTTTATGTTGCAGGTTTCTGAACAAGGGTGTTATTGACCTAAACAAGGTTGCTATTGTTAATAAAAGACCCACTATTGTTGTAAACATGGTCGTTATTGTTTGGAAATTAGGACTTTTATACCATATCTTCAAATGACCATATCTTGGTCATACAAAAGTAATTTTTAGTGCTTTTTTTTAAAATGGAGTAGAATTTCATGCTCTTTGCAATGGTGTAGGTAGTTTTCAGTTTTTATATAGTTAAATTTTCCCTTGATACACCTAAAGTTAACGTACATTGCAATTTGGTCTAGGTTGTATGGTTTTTATTCTTAATTAGTTTACCTAATGCTAATGTTTGACTATTTGGTGTTCTTGGGGAAGTTTCTAACATTGTTGTTGAAGCCCTTGTAGGAGTATGGCATATGTTTTAATGAGAATAACTAACGGTTTTATTGTGGGGTTGGAAAATGGTCCATGTCCATTTTAGTGTCAAAATCTTTCTTAGTTAGAAAACGTTTCAATTGGTGTTCATAAAATTGAACAAGGCAACTCTCATTTTCAATTTAGTGATCATAAAATTAAAAAAGGCAACTCTCATTTTCAAATTGGTTCTCATAAAATTGAACAAGGAAATTCTCATTTTCAATTTTGTGCTCATAAAATTGAACAAGGAAACTCTCATTTTCAATTTTGTGCTCATAAAATTGAACAAGGAAACTCCCATTTTCAATTTAGTGCTCATAAAATTGAACAAGGCAGCTCTCATTTTTAGTTTGGTGCTTCTAAAAATTGAATACTTTTCGTTTTGACCAATGCCTTTTATTTTTTTGACACACGAAGCCTTTATTTTGTTGACAATCAAACACATGCTCATTTTTTTTACCATATTAAGATGGAAAAGGCAATTAGAAACACTCAACTTTGGGTCTTAAAATTGAACAAATCCATTTTGATTTGCACATTGCTATATTTTTTCTGAAGTCTCAAACACTTTGAAATTGGTGCATGTAAAAAATGAATTGATTTTCACATTTCAAATTTTGGGACTTAAAAAGAAACTACGATGAATTGTATATCATGTTCACTATGATTGGTGATCCAAGTGTGTATCCTCTCCCCCTACGTCTTTTGGCGATCCTAGGTGAAGAGACACACTTTAGGATTTTGCATTTTTTTATGGTCACCCAATTTTATTTTTAAGATAAGGTCTTGGTAATGAGAAACATCCCACAATCGAGAACTCATATAAGCAACTCTTAAAACAAGCACACTTACCGATGAGCTATATAAAGGTTACAAAATCATAAACAAAAGTAGCTTCAATCTACGACGATAACATACTACACCTAATCCAACTTCGGACATATGGGCTGGAAAGGAATGGTTTAATGCCTTAACTGTCTTGCAGATGGTAGTATTCATCTTGATGTTCATGGTGCATCATTATAAACCTTTGTGTAGAGGCCAAACCTTGTTTTTTGAAATTTTCTTTGAAAGTGGTGCATCAAAATTTACTTCTGAGAAGTTACTTCCCAAGTTTGATTTATGGTTGAGGCATGGAGCTTAAGAGTTCATTCTCTTGCACAAAAGCTTGAGGGGGTGATATCCCTCTATATTTTCCCTCCATAATTTGCATGTAAAATCATCCCTTCGGGGCATGAGGTAAACCTAACTCAAAGAACGTACCTACTTAGGATGTGTTGATTGATTATCTTTGAGCTATATCATTAGACTTAAAATTGTTTGATTTCTTTATCACTTGCCAAAACTCAAAAAATACTCTCAAAAAATTAGATCGAACAAACATTTCAAACTTGTAAAAATTGTCCAACAAACTGCCATCACAGAAAACTGAGAACAAATTGAAAAGAGTCGCTATTGCAAAAAAATTTACCGCTATTTACCCAAAATTGGTAGCTATTGACCTAAAATTTGTAGCTATTGAAAAATATTGGCGCTATTTCAAAATATGAGCGCTATTACAAAATATGAGTGCTATTGCAAAATATGAGCACTATTGAAAAATATAGTTACTATTGCGAGCAAAATAGACGCTTTTTTTGTCTCTATTTTTGACAGTCATTGTCAAAACAAAGTCACTTTTGTTGAACTTAGCTGTGGTTTCCTTACACATAACTTCTATCAATCTAAAACACTTTTGCTATTGCTTTAAATAGGGAAGACTATCAACCTACTTACAGACTGGCCTCAAAATTGTCAAAAAAATAAATTGATTTTCAACATTGGTCTCAAAATCCATCAGTTATTAGAGAACATTATCAGACCTGTTAGTCAAAATCCAACATCACCATCCTTCATTTTAGACTTGGCTTACATAAGATTCATAAAATATTTTGGATATCCACATTCATACCATAGCTTATCAAACATTCATTCCACATCCCCAAATCAGAAATCAGAAAATCAACCTAGTTTTAGGATTCAAAAAAAACACAACTTGGATTATTCCCTTTCTCTCAATTTCTAAGATATTAAATTTTTCTTGCAGCCTCAAGGATTGTTCAAGTATATTCATCAACATATCCTCTAGAAAAATAGAGAAAAATATCAGTCCAAGTCTTGTACACCTTGTGTCCCAAAATTAGCATCATCTCAAAAACATCCACCAATCATCACTCATACTTTAGGGTCTTGAACATCGCAATCAATAGCGAACCCTAAACAAATCTTTAACCAAAATTTTTTTCACACATTATCTCCATACATAATTTTAGCAAAAGTCCCAAAAACATCAAAACATCAAAACATCTAGTTATCCCTAAAGCATGTCAATATCAATCCATCACCCAAATCCAGTTCCACTCTCTACACCCATGGGGTCATCGTATACTATAAATTTCAATAATATATCAACTATGGATTCCCCTAATCAAGGTTTTGGAGCATCTTGTCTCATGGTTAATTTCAATCAAAATTCTCATTCATATCAAAATCACTCTTGTCAAGGGTTTCAAAATCACCATCAAGGACAAAATCTACAACATCAAATTTCCCTAAATGCACTTGAGAAGATAGTTGACACACTTGAACAAAATCAAAACATGACATATCATCAACATGTTCAACATCACAACATTGAATATCAACAACAAACAAACATCAATCCACAAACATCCCAATATCCACATCAAAAGTGCTTTCAACATCATCAAAACATTGTTTCACATCAACAACAAAGTCTATTTCCACAACATCAAGTGAATCAACAACATCAATCGTTACAAAATCAAAATCAGATCACCCAACATAAAAATAAAATCCATCAACAATATCAACCCCCAAATCAGCAATATCCACATCAAAATCATCAACTACAACATCATCAAAATCATCAAGTCTCAAAACCAACAAGAAATTCCATCTCAAATACAACAATCATCTCCACCACGATAAGTCTTACAATCCAACCATACTGCTAAACATGAATACACTCCTTTAGGGGAGCCAATTGAAGGGGTGTTAAACAAATTAGTTAATGCTAAACTTATCACACTTCCAAAACCATCACAAAGTGGTGAACCTATCATCAAATTCCCATGGTATGATGACAAGGCCTATTGTAAATAGCATGGAGTAAAAGGTCATGATGCATTAAAATATGTTACACTCAAAAAACTCATCCAAGACCTTATTAATCAAAGATAAAATAGCTATTGAAGACAACATTTAAGGTCCAAACACTAATGATAACATTGACAATATCTCAACCTCAAAAGTTGAAAACAATGATCAAGATCTATCTACCACTGATCACATTGACAATGTCTCTACATCATCTAATGAGAAAGAGGAAATACATCAAGAATTTAATCCCAAGCGTGATCAAAATAAATCACCAAATTCTAGCAATGATCCAGTCCAAGATATATTGGCATCATCCAAACTCATGGGAGTACATATTGATGATCAAGAGACTCTTAATCCAACACTTATACCCAATGCAGAAAATCTAAGCCAAGAGCTATCACCGATATGTCCACATTTCGAGGAAATATAGGGATCCTTTACATGAAATCCCTTCTTTTAAATTGATTCATGTCAAGAGCATGAACCAAATCATATCAAAGATAATACCACACAAAGTCAAGATCAAGAATCCCTATCATCAAAATTCTATAATGACTTGGAAAATATCTTCCAAGACATCCTATTTTCCAAAAGAAGAATAAATCCATATGCCAAGTGCACATACATCTACCCATGAGATGGTTACTCCTAAAGGACATGTAGATAAACTTCATCCAAAATAAGAGTCTCATACTCTTGAAACCATTACCAATGAATAAGAGTCTCCTAATCTTGACATCACTACACATGATCAAGACATAGCAAAATCCATAGACATATTAGAAATGGATCATGAAGAAGACTTCTACATAAGTTGTAAATCAAAAACATCTTGTGAAGGCATATCAAAAATAAAAATGAGGAAGACCTTTACATGGGTTGTGAATCATCAACACCTCTTGAAGAAACATTAAAATTTGATATTTCACAAGATCAAGCCAAAGATATCAATCAAGAAGTTATCCCACATATGGAGAATCCTATCACTTATAAACCTAGATCACTTACCTTTGTCAAAGAAAGCTATCCTACCAATGAATAAGTTATCACCTTTTAAGATCCACAATAGAGTAGAGAAGCATTAGCACCTTGTTTCCAAGGTAGATCATATTCTATTGCAAATAATTTTTTTCAACAAATGCATTATCAAGGCAGAGGATTAGGCCTACATGAACAAGGTATCCTGGAACCAGTGTAGATTATTGAAAATCCTAACTATCAAGGTCTTGGTTATTCAACAATTAAGGAATCTAATTAACATATAAGTGATACCTCTATAATACTGGGGGCAACTTTATCTAACACAAACATCAACATAGAGAGCACAAAGAGTCCTTATGATGAAACAACTACCAATGCTACAACTAGCCATATCATGAATCATCATCCACACATATTTCCACCCTCTAATTGGGAACAACAACAAAATGAAAAGTTATATCAAATAAAGGAACAAGTCATTGAAGCAAATGAATTAGTAAAACAATATGGACAAAGCAAATACAAATGGATACCAAAGAAAAAGCAAGAAAATCGTCCCCATCAAACTCCATTAGTCAAAGAAACTATGGGGAAAAATAAAAAAGGGAAGTTCATCCATAAAAAATGTCCAATGATGCAAAAAAAAGCTTCAAGAAAAACCTACAAATTATATGACGAAGTTGGTCCCAATTGAATCTCCATATCCATCCATCATAGCTCATCATCCCAAGTTTAGAGAGTCAAAGATTCCAAACTGTCAGCCAATCCATTTGGATCTCATATCCCTCAATGCATTTCACCATCCATGATATCCAAATCTCACATTGAAAATGTATTGGCAGCGACTCTTTATCATAAGGACTCTAAGGGCACCCTATCGCAAAATGCACATCAATGTAAGGTTGACTCTAGTATCGACAAAGAAGACAAAAAATATCAACGGTTACATTCAAGTGCTCGTATCTTAGCAAAACAACTTCTCCAAGCGGGATATCATTGGCACATCATGACAACAATACCTATATCAACACTAGTAGTGTCTACATCAGTACCACCAGGTGGTTCAACATGAGCATAAACATTAAAAAAACATATATACAATTAAAAAATAAAAAGTAAAAATAAAAAAATCAAGAAAAAGAGTAAAGATAAAAATTTCCCTCCAGTGAAAACCACTATGGTGGCGGCGCTTTGGACAACTACCATGATGAAAACCTAGCAAACGGGCATCATGTGTAGAATATCCATCTTTTATCCATCTTATCCATAATAAAATTCATGAATCAATTCATCCAACCCATTTTTCATCCAAATCCAACTTATCTTGATCTTGGCAAAGGTTTGCGGTACACTTCACATTTTCTTATGGTAAACATCTTGACATGGGTCACTATCATTGATGCTATCCTATCCAACATTATCTAAGCCATCAGGCATTGTCCAAAGGGGCATACTCTATCCAAACATGTTATCCAATCACAAGATAATCCTTGTACTTTTTCCATTGCTAGAAATTAGGGGAAAGTACTTACATCTTTCTTGAGAATAAATCTTGATATATGTCTTCTAGCTCACATTGTGATCTTGGCATCGTCCAAACAATTCAAATAAAATCCATATCAATTGCATCATGTTGACGCTTCAATGTGGTATCAAAACATTCGACAATTTTGTTCCTAGCTTGGCTACAAATCTTGATCAATCAATCATCATCTTAGGATATATCTTTCCCAATCCTTGTGTTGTTCCTATCATGACAACACTATCATTGCATTGTTGTGTATCCTCAACAATGTTATCATTATAAAAAATTACTCAATTAGATCAATTGATTTTAGCTTGGCTATCAAATGATCTTAAAAGACTATCGATATCCCTACATACTAATATATCTTAATCATACATCCATAAGATCAACATCAAAATTCAAAAATAGTTGAAAAACCATCAAAATCTGAAAAATCGCCAACAAAGTCAAAAACATCAAAAATCCCAAAAACATTTTATGCTTTAAGTCAACACCAATTGAACTACGTTGTCTCTGAGCTTGCACGTAGGCAAGGCTAATCTTTGGTCAGCCCCCAAGGCACTAGGTCAGTCCCTTTAGGTGTCCCTCTTCATCTTTAGAAATTGGTCAAAAATCCAAACAAACAAAAAAAAAAAACTCCAAAAACATTCATAAAAGTACAAAAAACAAAAAATAGTAAAAAAATCTCAAAACTCTTGTTTTCATCGTCACCTATCCACAATAAAATATTCATCCATAATAAAAAAAAATCATCATTTTCACCCTTTGACAAAACATGCAACAAAAAAGTAACATCAAAATCTAGAACTTTCATGCAAACAATCACAAAGATTTGATCACAAACAAACTAAAACAATGCCAAAGTGTTAACTACCTATCTATTGACAATTCACCATCAACATCTTGAGATATTTCTTAACAGATAGATTGTTCCTACAATAGACATCATCAATAAAAAATAACGGCTTAAAACCTCAAAACAAATATAGCAAGTGATACAACAACATTGTTTATCTTTTTGTTATTTTATCTTTTTGATTTATCTTATTGACTCATTCCTAGGATCTCTCGAGGATGTCCATAAGGATTTAGAGATGAATAAATGGGAGAAATTGAGTGTCATTTATGTTTGCTTTGTTTGTTGGATATTTTTATAATACTACCATGGTGAATACTTGCCTTGTGTGTGTGTGGAAGTCATTTTAAACAACTAAAGTGGCCTTGCATGTTTGGTTCCTCATACCTCTCTGTGCATTGGTCTAAATACTCTAAACTTCTAACCCATACACTCTAACAAGGTTTTTGTATGTTTGGTATGAGCAAGAATACTCCTTGTTTGTGGAGTCAAAGTCCACACAATGGATACAACGCCAACTTGGTTATCAATACCATGGCACATCGTGTCTATTTTCTACATCAATAAGGATTGCTAAAAATATGAAATCTTTATGAAGAAAACACAAACTCGTCATGTTTTACATATCATCAATCATCCACTTTCTTCTATCTTCTAAATCTTACTAACATTTTCTTTTAGTCAAAATTTCTTCTGTCAGTCCTTGCACTTAAACACATCACATTAGCTTGTCAAAAAAATTGGTTCATTATCTATAATTTTCACCAAATTTCTCGAGGGGGCACTAGGCTATCCCATCGGCATACTAGAGCAACTCCTGAGCAGGAATATTTGAATTTTCTTTGACATAATGCTCAAAATCGCATTTTATAAAAAAAGGGGCAAAATGTAGATACCTTAAATTGTCCTAAATAGCGAACAACACTATTTAACTAACTTTCACCCTCCTTCCCTAGATGATTAAATAAGACATTAATATTTAATTATTATCAAATTTTATATTCATCTATTAATTAAGTGATTTAATATTATTTAGTTAATTCATCCTCAATCATGATTTTTGACTAATTAAATAAATATCATTTATTTAATAATGTCTTAATTTAACCTTATTCTATCCTGATTAATTAAATAAACACAAGTTATTTAATTATGTCACTAATATACCCTATTTATCTAAATCAATTAAATTATTATCATTAATAATTTCAATTACATCACTTTCCCTTCTCTAAACTTGAATAATTAAATTAATTATTCAAAATCATTCAACAGCGTCAACAAACAAATACGACTTTATTTGTTAAACTCAAAAAATGACTTGCATGTTCATCTCTAAATATTAATTAATTATTCAATTAATTAATTATCCTCACCCTCCTCTTTTGATTGAGAAAATCACGATCACTAATTTCTCACTCTAATTGGTTAACTAACTCATCTATTCTCCAATCCCACTAATTTATTCAATCCCATCAACCAATCCCATTGATTTCTTCAATCCCACTAACCACTCAAATTGGCTTTCCCAACCCCACCAATTATTCCAATCTAAAACCACTAATTCTTCCAATCTATTTTCTCTCAACGGTTCTCAACCGTTGATCAAGATCTTCTACTATGAAATCTATAAAACACTCTTCTACCCTCCCACAAATCATCTAGAATTTACATAGCGAAGCGTTTCACAACTGATTCTTGAGCACACTTGAGAATTGACATCTTCACATTCTAATTCATCATTTATGCACATTCTCAAAGATTTTGCAAGAAAAACAATGGAGGCTTTGTATTGAATCAAGCAATTCGACATCCAAATGTCAATACAAACACGAATTCAACATGGGATGGTATATGTTTTAAATTTTTGAATTCAGTTTATGTTGTCTTATGGATTTCACTATTTGATTTCGTAATTTTAGAGCTTCATTTCATGAGTATGGGTATGGGATCTTAATCTCTTTTTGAATTAAGCTTTAGTTTAATTCATTTTCTTGCTTTCCTAATGTTTTATTCCCCCATTACGACACTATAAAAGCTTTTGTTCATCAAGGCACAATCACTATGGAGAGAGCCACATGTTGACACCACAAAGGTTCTTGAAGGCCCAAGGAGGGAAAGCCTTAGAAAATACTGCCTACATGCCATGTGTCTAGGGTACAAAGTTCTTAAAGAGAAAAGCAGATGAAATCTCAGCTACCATTGGAGCATACCACTTTTCAGCAGGGCAGAAGCCTCAAAATATTTTGAGCCTCGAAAGGAGTTAAAAGTGTGTTATTGGTTTTCTTAAAAATGGAGTGGCATTGAAAGGTGTTGCATGTCTGAGCTAGAGGATGTGAATGCCAATGTTGCTTAAATCCCACTTGTCCAATAAATTACAATAGAAATTATTGATTATCCAGGTGTCAATGCAGTCACGCAATCAGGAGCACGATGTTTGTAAGAGAAATGGTTGCAATGATCTCCATGATGATGATCCGTAGGCGATGAGTGGAGAGAATCTTTATAGTTGTGGTCTCATTTCTTAAGCCTGGGGATATTTCTTTATTTAAGCCTATGGGAGTTTCATAAAAAGGGTTCACCATCTTTGTAAAATAGGACTTAGAAGGGATCAGTAGTAGAGAGAAATCTTATTTTTTAGACCTTGGAATTTTGTGGTTTTCAATTGATTAATAGAAAGCATAACATATAAAATTGTGTCCAGTTCGCCTTAACTATATGTTTTATTTTTGTTT
>VDFB02000017.1:117110074-117142402 GCA_007258455.2 Sequoia sempervirens | reverse complement strand
GAGCTAGCTACTCCTATGACTTGCAGATTTGCTCCGCGAGCTTCGTACGACTCTAGGTTGTCTATGCCAGGGCCTTGTCTTGTTCACCTTCCATCTCATTTATGAGGAGCAACTGCTAGCACAACCGTAAATAGGCATCTCGGTAGCATCACTCCATACCATGGAGTGTTGTGAGAACCATGCAATGCCTTCATGTTGTTGCCAATTAGCTTGGCTGCCAAGTAGCCATCATCTCATATAGCATCTTGGTTGTCGGCACATTCGTCCAACCCTTTGCAATGAAGCATTGGAAGAATTCTCTTTCACATTCCTATTGCATGAAAACCAAAATGTGTTCATCCTCCTAAGCTACCAAGTGATCTAGTCTCGTGATGACCTATTGACTCACTTCCCAAATCTCCTTCATATATCTACCCATGGCACTCAACTCCTTTATATGTCTACCCATGGCACTCAAATCTATAATGTACCTATAAAGGATGTTGAGAGGGTCATGAGGATCCATCGGTGTCATTCATACAGGTCTCGCTGACTCATCCCCGCTCGACACTGCCTCTCTAGACTGCCCCCATCTTCATTGCCTCGATCTTGAGGGTGAAACAACTACATGGTATAATAGAGTCATTTGTATGACTTCCCATGTCATCATATGGTAGTGCCCTGGTGGTGATTGTGAGGCAACTACAACTTATCCAAATGAAGTGCCCTCTCGCATGGATGACAAGGTAGCGCAACTGCCATTCTTTAATGCCAAATATTTTGAACCTTTTTTGCACCAATTGGTAATTGGTTATGATAGGCATGATCATCAATCAATCATCAATTATAGGGGTTATGAGGTCACAATGTGGCATGGCGCCCTTGAGTTCACATGAGTTTTTAGAATTCCCTCTCAAGGGCTAGTGCCTATAAAACCACTAGGAAATTTAACAATGCAAAAGAAGGAGGTGCTCATGGAAAGGGTTTGCAGGTCAGACTTGACACAGTCTAAGAGAGACAACATTTTGCGTTTCGATAACAAGGGACTATGGAAGAACTTCCTCAGTAACCTTGAGTGGAAGTGTGTGCTCGATTTGATCAAGAGAAGACTCAAAGGTGCTAGTAGGGCATTAGACATTGTTGTCTGGATGATAGGGATGATGATTGGATTGATGATTGGTGTGGTGTACAATTGGGTGACTGAGCTTTCAGAGTGGATGAGAGACTTTATGTGCCTTTGACACAAAGCATGCTACATGATGTAGCATGCCATAGGGCTATTGTTGGATGTAATCCATCAGCAGGTGTTGGCTAGCCACTGGGGTGGACTATAGTCGTTGGAAAATATTGAAGATGGGTAGCTTTCTATATTCTATTGGGCCAACCTTGGCATATAGAGCATGAGAGACGAGACACAACAGTCAACACTATTAGAAAAAAGGAGATGGTAGATAGTTAGCTCACCATAGAGGCCAAGTGAAGATGAGTAGGATGATGAGGATGAGGAGCAAAGCACAAAGGGTGACACACCAAGTGGAGATGGTGTAGTCATTGATGTGTTGTCAGATGAGGATGCGAAGATGAGCATGGATGAAGTTTCGATAGTAGGAGAAGTCGGGTTACAGGAGGTGGATGAGGCAATCAGTGTCAACACACCAAATGTGCCCCAATAGGAAATTTTGATAGTCCCTCCACCGATAGTACAAGGGACACCAGCAGTATCTATGCCAACAACAGTGGTCACCGATGAGGAAGGAGAGGAGGAGGATGACGGGGCCTTGGATTCTTGGCTTGGTGGGATGGGTAGTTAGGAACAAACCCCTCCGCCATCACCAAGGATGGCCAAGGAGCCAACCCATATCTCCATCCAAGATACTACACAACCCAACAATCAGGAGAGTGCCCAGCCAAAGGCAAGTGTGTAGCCAACCAACTAGCTGACAAGCGCACGGGAGAGTACACAGTTGCCACCAAGCACACAACCACCCTTGAGCACTCTACCAAGCACACATCCAGGTGGGTAGCAAGAGGGAACTTCATTTGGTTGAGTTGTAGTTTCCTCACAATCACTGCCAGAGCACTACCATGTGGTGACACAGGTAGTCGTACATATGACTCCTCTGTCAGGTCATGCAGTTGCTTCACCCTCATGGCCGAGGCAGTGGAGACAAGAGTAGTTTGGAGAGGCAGCGTTGAGTGAGGATAAGTCGATGAGACTAGTAGGGATGACACCAACGGATCTTCATGACCCTCTCGACACCCTTCATAGTTACATTATAGTGTTGAGTGTCATGGGTAGAAATATACATAAGTTGAGTGCCATGGGTAGACATATGTAGGAGATTGGGGAAGTGAGTCAGCAACACATCATGGTACTAGATCCCTTAGTAGCTCAAGAGACCAAATGCATTCTAGCATTCATGTAATATGGATGTGAAAGATAATTCTTTCAATGCTTCATAGCAAAGGGTTGGCCAAATGTGCTGACAACCGAGATGTTGTATGAGATGATGGTTTCTTGGAAGCCAAGCCGACTAGTAGTAGTAGGAAGGCATGGTATGGTTCTCATGACACTACATAGTATGGAACAATGCTACCGAGACACCTATTTACGGTTGCACTAAAAATTTCTCCTCATAAATGAGATGGAAGGTGAATGAGACAAGGCCCTAGCGCAGGAAGCCTAGAGTCATATGAAGCTCACAAAAGGTGATTACAAAGCATTAGGGAGAACCGTCAACACCTTTGAATACACCACCAAAGCCCTAGTACAATAGAAATGCATCCCCTAGAGGGTACCGAATCAACAAAATTCCGAGAAGCAAGATATAGTATGATGGTAAAGGAAGGCCCATGATACAATGTGAAAAGTGCAATGAATGGGGCCACTTCACCAAGGAATACCATAATGTTCAAGGTTTAGGGGGAATGCTATGCAAGTGGTGTGGACCAGGTGATCATGAAGACAATGAATTCCCCAAGCAGAAGGGCATCCACATGCTGGAGGTGGAAGAACAAGAGGCACTGTCAATCACTAGAGTGCAAGCGAAGAAGACCACCTCCCCAAATCCACGTACAAAAAAACAAAGGATGAGGGAAGAAAAAGCAAAAGTGGGACTGGCAATGTCGAAGGAAAACAAAACACCTTTGGAGAAACCAAGCACCTCTTGGCAGTCAGAGGTGGAAACCAACATCATACGGTAGGTACTACAAACTACTATACTAATAAAAGTAACTGACCTCCAAATTTTTTCATAATTAGGACTGGCAATGACAAACGTCATCAAGGATGGAAAGAAACCACGATCAAAGGACCAAAGGAAAGAATTGATACTAGAACTGCCACTATATGGTGAACAAACCATTGACCCCATACTACTCACGATGAACATCAAAAAGATGCCAGCGGTCATGTAAATGGAGATCAGAGGAAATATCTTGACAAATACTATCATTGACGAAGGATCGATAATCAACGTACTACTTGAAGACACATGGAAGAGTCTCGGGAAGCCTACACTCTAGCCATCAACATTCCAACTCATGGGTGTCGATCAACACGACATTAAACCGCTGGGAACACTAATGGAGTAAAAGGTGACAATCGAGACAACTGTTTTTGCTAAATTTTGTTGTCATCCCATTATAGAGGAAAGCGTATGATGCACTACTTAGGAGAGGATGGTTGATAGTTGCTAAGGAAAATCATAATTGGAAGAGGAACACACTCTCGTTCAAGAATAATAGGTGGAAGTACGTCATTGACTTGAAGAACCAGGTCATGAGCAAAGAATTGACTTCCTCTAGATCAAAATTGGATGGAGGTGAGTTAGATGTCGACAAAGGAAGGCAGGTGATGGAACTGAATGTCGATGGCATACTCGAACTCAAGAGTTGCTCGGAGGATGAGACAAGCTCACTAAACAGGTTGTTTCACTGGTAAATGGAGGATTACAAGGTGTTCAATTGAGAGTGTAACATGTTATAGATTGGAGAAACCTAGGAAGAAGAGGAGAAGGGCATGTCTTGCCAGACATTTTTGACCAAGTACAATGAGTACAAAGAAGGAGAAGAGGAGGTGGTTACGTCTAGCCAAACATTCTTGGTCATGTACGAGTAGCACAAAGAAAGAGTATCAGAACTGGATGATGCACTAGCCCACAAGTCCGAGCAAGCACAAGGTGAAAAAATTGTGTCGAAGCCAAAAATGAAAAAAAAAAGTAGAAGAATTAAAAAAAATTAAAAAAATGAAGAGAGATAAAAGAGATGAGGAGAGAGAAAAAAGAGACAAGAAAGAGAGAAAAAGGAGATGAGGAGAGAGAAAAGGATGGAGGAAAACAAAAAATTAAACAACATGGAAAATAAAACAAGTGTTGAGGGTAAAGGTATCACGTACTATAAGGTGAAGAATTATGGCAAAGTTATTAAAAGTTGTATGACAATATAAACCTCAAAAACCAATAAATAAAAGCAACTCTCAGTAGTGGTCAAAGGAAAAAGGAAAAAGTTTCAAAATCATGAAAATTCCAAGGGAGAAGAATTCCACAGGAAGTAACAAGAGAATTGTATGAGGCAATGAGCTGATCGTTGTATGAAGTCCAAGGGAAGCAGCCATACGAGGAAAGGTAAAGGCGATCATACGGGTTCAAGAAGAAACTTGTGTCGTACGATTAAGAAATCCAATTGCCATATGATTGAAGGAGAATAAACAAATCATACGAGTTCCCAAGGTCAATAAGGTCGCATGAGCTAAGGAGAATAAAAGGTCCAGATGATGTATCAAACTCCAGCGTCGGGCTATCAAAGTCATCAAGTATCCGTATGGGGGGATTAAAAAGGTCGTACGATACAAGGAGTTGTCCATACAAAAGAAAAATAAGAAGTTTGTATGAGTCAAAAATTAGTTGTACAAATTGAGGGGAGCAGGAAGGTCATACAAGTTACAAAACTTAAGGTCGTACGAGTTGCAAGACAGAAGGAAGTCATACGAGTTGTAAGAACTAAGAAGTTTGTATGACTAAAAAAATCAACTGTACGGATTGATGGGAATAAGAAGGTTGTATGAGTTACAAAAATTAAGGTCATACGAGTTGCAAGACAAGAAATTCATATGATTTGCAAGAACTAAGAAGCCCGTACAAAGTGAAAGGAAGCCTGTATGAGTTTTGGAAATCAAAGAGGTCGTACATAATAAAAAGTCCATACGAAGTCTTCAGGAGAATCCATATGATGAAGGAATTGCTAGAAAGTTTGTATAGTCACAGGAGAGAAAAAATCCCATCCAATTTTTGAAGAATGAAATGGTTGTATGACTTGAAAAAGAAAATTCAACACAATCTCAAGACAAAAATCCTTCACGATTTCAAAGGAGAAAATCCATATGATTTTAGTTGAGACAATTCGTACGACTCCATATGCCAATTACACAAGTGGCCATAAGGAATTTAAAAATAGAGCAAGAGAAGGTTGTATGTAGTATGGAGCAACAAGTTGGAAATAAAGGTAAAATCGCACTAAGGAGGAAGCAAATTATGCAGATGAGAGTGAAAAATATATAGTTTTTGACTTTATCGGCATTAGTTTTTGGCTCTCAAAAAATCATGAAAATGAGGTGTGCCATGCAATTTCGAGTGGTTTTAGAAGTGTTAAAGTGGACCTCATGAGGGGTATTGCCCCTTAACCCCACTGGGGGCGTTGCCCCCAAACCCCAGTAAGGGCCGCTGCCCCTTGACCCCACTGGGGGCACTATCCCCAGTCCTCCGCAAGGGGCATTGCCCCTTGACCCTACTGGGGGTGTTGCCCCCATATCCTCATCAGAATCATTTGGATTGCCAAGTTCCAAGGAAACCGATTATCACAATACAACTAGAACCACTAGTATCATAGCCAACACAATTGGAACCACATAAAAAAGAGTCTAACAAAGTGTACATTGAGATCAGTGAGCCAAAGGTTGATGATCAGTACTTGAGTGAACTGCAAAAGACAAAGATGGTGAGAGTTATGTACGAATTTAGTGCAATTGGAAAATTGGACATGGGACATGACCCCTCATTGGCACATAAAGGTGAGAGGATCTTGGCATGTATGAAGTCAGAATGCAAAGGTGAGTGGCCAAGAGTAGAGACAACCAAGACTACTAGGCAAAAGTTGTTGGACTACATTCAGAAATCACAAGAGCAGTTGGTCGACAAACACATGAGAGTCAACTCTCAAAGAGACATTGGCTGAGAGGGAGTGAGTATTGGATAAGAGGTACCCTATTTTTGTTTCTTTTCATCTGGAAGACAACTACTTTTGTGGGTGGGATGATGTAGTCGGTCATAGTTGGCCGTAGATAATTATATTTAAATAAGACTATAGTTAGTTTATAATATTTCATATACTTTTGTACATGTTTCAGGAAGACTAATTCTCCAACCGGTGATTAGTTTTTATCATGAAGCATCGTGATGGTCGGTTCCTCAACCACTGCTAGTGGCTATTTGTACTTGATTTAATATAGTCGGGAGACATTATGTTGGTACTTATGATATTATGTTACATGTTACATTCTAATGTTGTATGGCTAATTGTACTTGGTTATCATGAATAATAAATGAAGTACTATTTTGTTGTGCAATATGCATTCATGATTGTTCATACTTGCCTATGTTCTATTAATTTTGTTTACTCTCGTAGTACATTGTAAGTACTCTAGTGAGTAAACAACATTCATTAATTCCATAACATAACACTTATCATTGAGCAATGTGTGTCCTAGGTAAGTGACCTAGGACCCATTCACCCAAGGGTGAATGGGTCCTTGCTTAGACCTAGGACTTAAATTTTAATTATCTTTTCAACGGTATTTTAATGATTTCAAATCTATATTCACATGTCAGCTTGTGTTATTTAAATTTCAGGAAATTAATGTTACATACCTATAAATATAAGGTCATTTCACTATGCTTCACCTAGCAATTTTGATCCAAGCATTCTAGGAGTTCACAAGAGCATTATTGGAGCATTTCAAGGCATTGAAGAGAAAATTTATTGAAGAATTATTGCAACAATCAAGATCCAATTGTCATGTCAAGGTCTTATTGCATCATGCATGTTATAGGAGCTAATATGTTGATGTAGTGTTCATGATCCATTCAAGCATTCAAGACATTGTTTCAAATCAAATTTCAAGATCAAGATCCACATCCATTGAAGCCATTTCATGATAGTTGTAAATCTACATTCCAATGTTCATTCAAGGGTTTGGTGAGTTGTGACATAGGCTTTTTCATTCATCATTCCTTTTATGCTATTTCATTTCATTGCAAGGTTTAATTACCAAAATGGGGTTTGACCAAGGAAAACCCCCATTCACCAAAAAAAAGACATTCTTCCCTCATTCACCAACAAAAAAACATTATTCTCTCTTGATTTGTGTTTGCATATTTAGGTGGAAGATCTCCTGAAGAGAAAAAATGAAGAACTTGTCAAAGTTTCATTTGTTGTTAACATTGTTGCAATTTCACGGAAACTCACCTACAATATTTATTTTTGGCTGTCCAACTTTAAAAATTGAGAATTTTGGGAGTATAGACATAGGAGTAGAGAACCCAAAAACCATTTTTACAGATCCCTAGCTAGGACCCATTCGCCATAGGGGGAATGAGTCCTCAAATAGCTTCAAAAAAGCACTTTTGGTGACTGGTACACATCATTTTTCGTCTCTCGGGTTTGCATTTTGATTTTTTGTTCCATCAGTATTGAGCTTAATCTTCAAGATCCAAGTTTTAGGTTGCATTTTGGAGTTAGTTTGCTTTTTTAATCTTTCTCCCCAAAATGTTGTTTAATCAGGACCCCCGTCCTTGCAAAAAAAAGAAATCAGTAGATTCACACTTTGACTTGACTCACCTCAAGGTTGATAGTCCTTTCATTGTGTGGATCTTGTTTCCCGATGAAATAGAAGGAAAATAGGTCCCTAATTGAGTTCATCAATTCACTTTGGTGAACTCTCCCACCATTTTTCTTTGTTTCAAGGAATAAAACATAAGTAATTCTAACTTAAGTTGATGCACAAATTTTTTTACAACTATATATGCATAAAATTGGTCACGTCTAAGTAATCCTGACATTTAATTAAATATTTATTATTTAATTAATGTCTCTAAAATCTTCTACATGTAATTAAATTTAATCAATTTAATTATATTGTTCATTCATTTTATTCTCCCAACATAATTGAATAAATTTATTTTATTTGATTATTTCACATGTCTACTTGATTAATTAAATAAATACATTTTATTTATTTAAATTAATTATCATCTTTTGAATTTAATTAAATCTTTTTAATTAAATTTAAATATTTCTTTTCTTCTATTTAAAACTTTCTTCTAATTAATTAAATATCTTATTTAATTAATTTCATAACACATGTAATTTCTTCAAATTTAATTAAATATTTTATTTAATTAAAGATCTTCTGGTTTCTTCAAATCATAATTAGATATTTCATTTAATTATGAAATATTTTGATTTCCTCAAAATCTTAATTTAATTAAGAGAAATCTACATGCACCCATAAATAAATAATTGAATTGGATAATTCATTATTTATCTTCTCAATATCTTTCCATTATCTTCTAAAAAAGATGATTTTTTAATCATCTCATCTTATCTCTTCCATGAAAATGGAAAAATCCTGCTTTATTTGATTTCTTCTATTTTTCTTTCCAGTCTCATCCATCTTCGATCGTTCGATCTATCAAGAATTATCACAGTTGTTGACCAACTCAGCCAATCAAAATCCTCGAAAAACTCTATAAGTACATGTGTGAATCCAAGCATTGGTTACGCAGATGTACATGCACACAAACACACACACACAGACACACAATTACGCTTACGCATATGCATCATTAGCATTTTAGCAACAATCATATCTTAGCAAATAATCTTGCATCTTAGTATAGTATGCATTTTAATTTAAATCTCATTCTCTAGTAGTCCATTTCATTGAGCTTGGCATATAAAATCTAAGAGCAACTTGAATCAATGAAACGCTGGAGATAGAGAGCAATAAAATGACTTTGAAGAAGTTGCCATAAAGAGTTTGTTTATTTTTCTTTCAGTTTCTTTGATATAAGGTTTTATTGAATGTGTTTTGAATTCATTAGGATAATCATATTTTCATACACACATAAAATGGCGCCCAACATCAATAAAATGGTGCCCAGCATCATAAACTGAAGCATAGCCAACCTTAGAAAACAATGAAACTTTTGAATACACACACTCTTATTAAGATCATGGAGCAAACTCACCCCATGGTGGGCACCAAATGTATGTGTGTATGAAAATATGATTATCCTAATGAATTCAAAACACATTCAATAAAAACCTTATATCAAAAACTAGTTGGTCGATGCCCCTGATGGAGCTAGTCCGGAAGGAGGTGGCCTGCCACTAGTACCTACGTCTGGATCCCGCTGAGGCCCAGTAACCCCCATGCTCTGTGTGGCTGTCACCGACCTACTCCTGGTCCTACTGCGAGATCGTGGGAATGGCTCCCTGCGCTCAGGAGGACACAACTCCTCATATCTGACACGATAATACTCTGCCTCCCTCACCATCTCCATGCCCTCAGCAGTAGCCTCTCGTAAAGACGCACTCTCTACAGTGCCCATAAGCCTTTGAGTGACACCCTCAGCCTCCACTACCCTCTGTCTCAATGCATCCCTCTCTATGATCAGTTGGGTTATCTGTGGATCTAGGGCAGGCTGAGATACCTGTGTCGGTGTTGGAGCCTGAGCCTGAGCCTATGCCTGTGACAGCTATGACTGTAACTGCACTATCATACTTTGCGCTTGACCTAGCTGACCCTGAACAATCTGCACCTGGGCTTGCAGCATGTCTATATGTGCCTGCTATGATGAGGAGGACACCCTGATAACAGTCCATGGTCTGCCACCAGATCTAGGCTGCCGTATAATCTGAGCACTAGCTAGGCTGTCAAACCTCTGCCTCACTACCCTCTCCGCCTCCCCTCTACCATCTCCCCCATCATCCCCATCATCTGAGCTATCCTCATCTCCACCCTCCCCCTCATCTCTACCACCCTCACCCTCGTCTCCTCTCTCCTCCTCCTCTCCTCCACCCACCGCCTACTCTCCGCCTGCCACACCCTACTATCTCTCCACCCCTGGCTGCTGTACTATTGCAATGGGCCCTGGCTCATCGGGGCATGTAAATCATGGGAATTGATGTGTATGGAAGTACACTAAGTACTCATCTGACATACTTGCAGCTGTCACCTCTGGCCTGTATGCCCATACCTCAGGCTGTAAGCTAGAATACTCTGTATACGCCACCTGGTATGTAATACAATGTCCCCATCCGAGATCATCCTTGAGCCGCCCATAGTGAGCAACGCCCTGTGGCATCCCCTGTGTAAATCTGTACTATCTTTGAACTCGCAAGGCCAAAAATCTCTCAATAATATATGGTGTCTGTCCTATCAGATATCAGGGTATATAGACAAATGGCATCTCGAAATGATCTATGTCCTAGGGCTCGCAATCTGTATACGGCCTCCATGTAATGACATCCACATCATCCAACATGCGCCGCCAGTACTCCAACTTTCCCAGCTTGGGCTAAACAAGTGCACTTGGATATGCCTCTACATACGGCCTACCTGGTGGCCTCGCCTTGACACACTCTGGCCTCATAATTGCAATATGCTCCCATGCCCAAATCTGGATCAGAGTCACACCACTGGCCAAACTCGTCGATCCTCGATATACCACCTGATGTAGATCATGATACAAATGAGCCAAAATATAGCTCCCCAAGGCATACCTCCGTGGATGAGTCACCATCCACTCTAGCATCCTCCCCCAACCTACTAAAAATCCCTTTGACCGATGGTCCGGTGAAGCCTCCAATGAATGCACCTAACACAACAACTAAGGCTAGATATCTACTGAAATCCACCCACGACACCCAATATCTGGCTATTGACATGTCACCGCAGATCCTCCTCAGTGCCTCGGTCCCTCCTATCTCCTTGTGGTTATAAGCCACAAGGGCACCTACCACAGGAATCCCTAGAATCCTGTACACATCCTCGGGTGTCACGGTCATCTCACCAGTCAGAAAATGAAAGGTGTTATGATCGGAATGCCACCTCTCTGCCAAGGAAGTCAATAGTCCCCTATTGACTCGAATCCCTCGCGGGATAGTCAACAAAGATCCCAGCCCACAGGAACCTATCCACTGTATCTTTGCGGGAGTCAGCTCTCCTACCCGATCCCAACATATCGAGAAACACTCTCTAATCTGGAGGTTGTCGAAAACCTCCTATTTTTTTGGTCATCACAAGGACAATTAATTAGATTCATACCACTGACTCATATCATGTGCTCTATCTATCAAGTGAACTATATCTGTGACCCATATCAAATTAATCAATGAATCATATCAACACATCATATAAGTGACCCATATCAGTGACCCATATCATGCAATCACAACTGCATCTATCTATCTAAATACCAAATCAATCTACTCTATCATCATTATACTATTTCTTTTTCTTTTTCTTTTTCAGGAAAGCAAATTTATCAACAATCCAATCAGTTTTTCCATTTGTACTTCAATCATGAATGCAAATATGTTTGACAACCATCATCTACTATTTGGTTTCCATCATAGAAAGCAAATTTATTAGACATTTACTCTTTGTTTGTCCTTCATGAGAAGCAAAGTTATTAGACAATCAGTCAATCAATCAATCAATCTACTCTTTGTTTTTTGGGAAACAAAGTTATCAAACATTTACTCTTTGTTTTCTATTTGGGGAAGCAAAGTTATCAGTTAATCATCAGCTTTTCTATCATTTCTACTCATATCAGCATGATGGCAAAACAATTTATCTATCTATTGACCAAGGAAGCAATGTATACACCACTATTTTTCATCATAAACGCATTTTTCCAAAATTTTCCTAGATGCGCTAATCTGTGCCTCCGATGCACTAAAACTCAAAATGCTACAGTTTACCTCGAAAGTGCTAAAACTCTGTATGCATGCTTTTGCACCCTAAAAGTGCTAAAGTTTTTCCTATAAGCGCTAAAACCCTATATGTGCTAAGATAACCCTTAGATGCGCTACTTCATATCCTAGATGTGCTAACCTACCTCTATTGTGGCCAATCCCTAAATGCACGACTCTGTGCCCTATATGCGCTAAAGTTTTCTAGCCAGACTTCAACCCTATAAGCGCTAATCTATGCTTCGTATGTGCTAGAATACCTAATTTTACCCTACACCTATATGCACTAAAGAACATCCTAGATGTGCTATAGAAAGTTTTGAATGTGCTAAAACAGAAAGGTGGATGCGCTAAAATGTTATTTTTTTTCCTAAATCCGCGCGAAAAAGCTTAAAAATTGATCCAATTCACAAAATTTTGAATCATAAAGGGTTCAATCGACTCACCTGTGGTCCATATGCAACTAGTCTCTGGAATCGGCGGGCCCACTTAAATCTATGCGTGTGAAATGGAATCGGCATCTCACTAAGTCACTATTAGAGCATAAAAATCACTATAGTAAAAGGGTGAAAATGACTTCCACTTTTACCTCTTTTACCTTATATGGGTCAACTAAGGTGGGTTTTTGGTGGCATTCACTTTATTGTTTTTCACCAGGGGCATCTTTTACACCATTTGTCGAGAGCTAAATCACTGAATCCCCAATGGAATTTCATCATCCAATCAAGTTTTGTTTATCACATTTTTGAAACTCATATCTTCATCCATGATTTACCTCCCGAGGGGGCATCATCAGCATCAACATCAAAAACATATCAGGGGCAAATATTTTATTTTCTTTCAAGTAATGTGTTTCACACATCACTTCAAAGAGGAGCAAAATGTATATGCATAAAATTGGTCACGTCTAAGTAATCCTAACATTTAATTAAATATTTATTATTTAATTAATGTCTCTAAAATCTTCTACATGTAATTAAATTTAATCAATTTAATTATATTGTTCATTCATTTTATTCTCCCACCATAATTGAATAAATTTATCTTATTTGATTATTTCACATGTCTACTTGATTAATTAAATAAATACATTTTATTTATTTAAATTAATTATCATCTTTTGAATTTAATTAAATCTTTTTAATTAAATTTAAATATTTCTTTTCTTCTATTTAAAACTTTCTTCTAATTAATTAAATATCTTATTTAATTAATTTCATAACACATGTCATTTCTTCAAATTTAATTAAATATTTTATTTAATTAAAGATCTTATGGTTTCTTCAAATCATAATTAGATATTTCATTTAATTATGAAATCTTTTGATTTCCTCAAAATCTTAATTTAATTAAGAAAAATCTACATGCACCCATAAATAAACAATTGAATTGGATAATTAATTATTTATCTTCTCAATATCTTTCCATTATCTTCTAAAAAAGATGATTTTTTAATCATCTCATTTTATCTCTTCCATGAAAATGGAAAAATCCTGCTTTATTCGATTTCTTCTATTTTTCTTTCCAGTCTCATCCATCTTCGATCGTTCGATCTGTCAGGAATTATCACAGTCGTTGACCAACTCAGCCAATCAAAATCCTCGAAAAACTCTATAAGTACATGTGTGAATCCAAGCATTGGTTACGCAGACATACACGCACACAGACACACACACACGCAATTACGCTTACCCATTTGCATCATTAGCATTCTAGCAACAATCATATCTTAGCAAATAATCTTGCATCTTAGTATAGTATGCATTTTAATTTAAATCTCATTCTCTAATAGTCCATTTCGTTGAGCTTGGTATATAAAATATGAGAGCAACTTGAATCAACGAAACGCTGGAGATAGAGAGCAATAAAATGACTTCGAAGAAGTTGCCATAAAGAGTTTGTTTATTTTTCTTTCATTTTCTTTGATATAAGGTTTTATTGAATGTGTTTTGAATTCATTAGAATAATCATATTTTCATACACACATACATTTGGCGCCCACCGTGGGGTGAGTTTGCTCCATGATCTTAATAAGAGTTTGTGTATTTAAAAGTTTCATTGTTTTCTAAGCTTGGCTATGCTTCAAAACGAGCTTTCTTTTTAAGAGATAAATCTAGTGATCCTCTCTCATTCTAGTTCTACTCAAGAAGTTTTCATCATGCTAATTCTTTCACCATATCACGCTTAGATTGATTCTTCAGTTCTCTTATTTTCATCTTCAGGTTGCTTAGCCTGACCTTTCTAACTGTCTGTTGTTTCTAGTACAGCAAGATATTATCAATGATTTTCAGATGCCCTCTGTCTTTCCTTTTCTAATGAGTTGTGACATGCTTGCTTGTTGATACTGTATTTAGCAGAGGCTATTGATGGGAAAATGAAAAAGATGGCGTAGACTAAGGATCTATTTTCTACTCTTGCAATTGCTAGCTGAGAGAATTGGTTACTAAAAGAAAAAAATTGAGCAAACTGTCTGATCTTTAGACTTTTGAATCACCTCAATATCTCAAGCTGTGACCTCTGCACACAAATCCTAGGTCGCTGCCATCAAAACTCCTGATCCACCACATTTTTGTTGGTTCTGTTTAAATCCTACCGACGCCCCACCAATCCAAAGATCTCTGTCGACATCCATCCATCCACACGTAGACCCCATCCACCTCTCTACTACCAATGCGTAATCTCCTTGCAAACTGTCAACATTTTATATCTCTTTTTAAGTCTTCCGTTTAGCTTTATTTTTAAAACTTGCCTTTACTCTTTCATTTAGCTTTAGTCTTAGAGTTACTTTTAATATTCGATTTACCTATTCTTTAGTTTTTAGTTTTATTTTAGATTTTAGATTTTTAGTTTTTTTAATTCAGTTTTTAACTTTTTCTAATTTAATGTAGATCTTAGATTTTTAATTAATTTAGATTTTAAATTCTTAAATTATCTTTTAAATTGGTTTTTATACCTTTTTAAAATTAGCTTTTAAATTAGATTTTTTAGTTTTTAAATTAGATTTTTAGATTTTAAATTAGCTTTTTAGTTAGATTTTTTTAGATTTTTAATTAGTTTTTTGAATTAGATTTTTAGATTTGTAATTGGATTGTTAATTTAAGTTTCTAATTTCATTTAATTTTTTTTTTTTAATTTAGATTTAATCTAGAAGGACATTTTTTCTTTTCTTTTGATCATAACTTTGTCGGGCTCCAAATCGCACAAACGAGGACTTATCGGAAAGCTACCAGGACGAACTTCACAATGGTGCAAATTTTATTAGGTGAATGTGTTATAATTAGATTTTTATTAGAATTCATCTTTTTCACATAGCTTTCTTCTATGCAAGTTTTCTTGGTCTTTTTTGATTTTGTGGCTCGTAGGTGAATCATACAGAGCTGGAAAAACATTTGGACTAGTCACAACATCAACTTGGAAAGCGAAAATAATTAGGTGCACTCGTTTCATCCTTCATCTCTTAATCTTGTTTGTCACACATTTCAATTTGGGGCGTAAAATCAATCTTGTTTGATCACATATTTGAAATTGGGATTAAAACGAATCATTGTCTTCCTACACATTTTGATTTGGGATCTAAAAAGAATGAGTGCTTCATTGTTTTCTTCCACACATTTCATTTCTAAGGGAAATTAACCATTACGAGTGTGAATCAAGTGTGTGTGTGATCACAAACACCTCACTTGGTTTGATTTTGTCAAACCCTTCATAGGAGGCCCGCTAGGGGATTTCATCACCCCTGGGGACGACCTCAATTGAAGTGTGAATCGAAAGACACACTTGTTTGGGAGTTGAAATCTTGTCACTCTTGGCTAAGCCCCAAAGAACTTTATACCTTTGGGAAGTGAAGGTGAAGGGTGGGTTACTCCTTTCTCTCGGTTGTGTGGCAGGATTTTTCTTTCAAATCATCCTTAGTCAACCTTGTGCAGACTAGCTTGAGACCTAATTGGCCATACCCCACTTGACTAGTCATAGGGCTTGTTGATGTGTCTTCCATGTGTGCTTGTTTAATAATCATCATTACATTCTTCAAATTTCAAAATTCAAACTTGCTTATGTGTTTTGCGTGAGTGATTTATGTGTGTACATGTGTGATCATTCATTTAAATATTGCGAAATCAAGCTAAACACCAAACACATAAAGACAAGTCACTCTACACGTTCTTCCAACACATTCATATCCAATCACTTTCATCCTAATCATTCTTCTTAGCCACATCCTATCCATTTCATCCTAATCAATCAAGTCATCCAATCTAATCATTCCACATCATCACCATCACCAACAAAGTCCTAGTCACCACTTGTCAAAATGGTCATAATCATAAACAAGCCCAATCCTAATCATAAGCCCAAAATCATAATCCAAGGGGGCTATCCCTCTAGGCCAAATCATGAGAAAAAACCTAAGCCTGAAGTCATAATTCAAGGAGTCTCTTTCTCTAGTTCAAATCATGAAACAAAACCAAAACATAAAATCAAACTTCGAGGGGCTTCTCCTACCACCGCTAATAATTACATGAACGATGTTACATACTTTGAGGAACAAATCGATGTGCAAGAGCTTACACACATGTGTGACACCATGCCCACATTCAAACACAAATCCCTAGCATCCCAACTTTGAAACCTCCTTCAGACACTTCACCAAATACCCCAACCCCTAGACCACCAAACCATACAAAGCTTTCAAACCCTCTTCCAAAATTTTCAACAAATTAAATCACCTAAAATCCAACACCTCCTAGCTCAAGCCAATCAATTCATTGCCACTTGTCAAATCCAGCAACCACAATGTCATCCCCTATCCATTCATTATCACCCTTCCACCTCATACCAATCCAATCCATCCACTTCTTCGCATGTCAATGCCACATCAACCTATCAAGCCACATCACGAAAAACACATGTGACTTTAAGTTCTACCTTGCAATAAGGCCAAACTTCCTCATGTTCTAATGCAACCATTGACAAGGGGAATACCAATCTAGCACATGCACCCTATAACTTTATCATACAATCATCCAATAAAAATCAAAACCCTAAGCCAACACCTTACACCCATACAACTATAAAGGATGTGACCCAAGGGATACAATCAAGGAATCAATTGTCACCATGTCATTTAACACATATACTTTAACATACAAAAGAGTCGTCAAACATCATGCCAATCCCTTCAACCCAATCATGTCATCCACAACCCCGTGAGTCAATTCAAGAGTCTCCTCTCTTAAGTCCAAGTCACCCTTTGTCATGCTCCTATATTGTTGACCATCAAGAACATGTCAAGTCTCTCCATGAGAAATCCCCTTCCACCTCCATTCAAATAAGTCATGAGGTATGTCAAGAACACAACCCTAAACATGAGGAAACATTACCCCCTCATCCACATAAAGATCAACACCCTCCTAATGATTATGTTCATAACACACCTAATACTATTCTTGATCAATCTTTCATCTTTGATCAAGACCCCTTTTATGATCAAGAAGACCATGATGATCCCCTTAGCCAACTTTATGCATTCCATGGTCAAGATATTTCCACCTCACCCATCCATGATACACAAACATCCACTTCCCATGATGAGAAATATGCCTCCCCAACACACATAGAAGATCAAACAAATACCTTGGATCTAAGTGAACAAAATGCTAATCAAGATCCTAATGATCCTCCATCACCCACTATTGACCCCATTGCAAGTCTTCCATCATATCCTATTGGTATTTCCACCCTCATTCATGAATTTTCCTCCTTACAACAACAAAAACCATTATCTTCCCTTGCGTCATTTTCCCCATCTAATAAGGAACTCGTGTCTAGTGTTCCACCTACACCTAGTCCAATTATCCATTGCACACTCCAAAACATGAGCCACAAAGGTAAAGGTCTAGACCTTCATGAACAAGGTATTTTGGAGCCCATCCATGTCAAATTCCCTCCACACTCTTATGGCCTTGGACATACACCCCAAGGACAACCTAAAGATGTTGGTACTTCCTCCATGCATCCTAAGTCCACTTTCCATCATGAAGCCTATCATACACCTAAAACATATGTTGCCGTCCCTCCTCCATCATCTTATAAATTTCAAAAGCTTGTGATTGTACACCTTCCACGATCAACTTTGCCACCATTACTTCCAACTCCTAATATCCCTCCATCAACTTTGCTACCATTACTTCCAACTCCTAATATCCCTCCATAAACTTTACCACCATTACTCCCAACACCTAATATCCCTACCATTCAATCCTCTTATCCATTTATCCATAAATCCTCTAAACATCTTAATCATGACCAATCAATGCACAAATTGTCTAAACATAAAGCTTCCACTCATTCCATCAAACCCAAGGGATTCCAAAATAAAAATTTGGATGCCTCTACACATAAAGTCAAAAATTATAATGGTCCTAATGCCTTAGCATACAATTGCAAAATATCAAAGCCAAGTACATCTAAAAGGCTATATAAGCCCATACCTCCAAAAGTAAAGGCCAAAACTAAAATGGTTTGGGTACCTAAGAAAAAAGAAATCAAGTCAAACGAGGCATACACATCACAAAAATCCCAGCCATCCACTCCCATCCAAAATGCACATTCCATTCAAAAATATCATATTCCATCCCACAAGCCAAACAAAAATCATACAAATATCAAGTGTATGTGGGTACCTAAGGCACTTCATCCACCACCTCCTCAGAAAACATCTCCATTGCTTCCTACACCCCATCCACATCAAAAGCTTCAACGTTTATCACAATGTGTGCAACCATTGGTCATGGTTCCTTTCCATTTCACACCAATTCCACATACCTCCATCTCCCCACCCTTCACTCATTATCCTACATATCTCCCCCATCATCTTCCTATGGTCCATGCTTTTGGTTAAGCCTCCCCATTTATCCCTTCCATAAGTCCCATATAATACCTATCATCTTCCCTACATAATCCATATCATAATCCATTATTGTCCTCCATAATCCATCATCTACCTACTCCATCTCCCTTTCATGTCATCCCTTACCAACATCTATGAGCATAATGACATTTGACATGGTCCATGCGATGACATCCATCTCTAGTGGGACTACCACCTTTCATGGAACTAGACACTTGAGTCCCTCCTATCCATATTCCCCTTCTCCTATCCAGAAAATTCAAAAAAACAAAATTAAAAAAAAAAAAGTAAAGAGAAATCCCTTCGTCCAACGGTGAAAATCTGGTAAACAGGCGCCCTAGATAAGTACCATAATGAAAACCTAGCAAACAGGCGTCATGTGTAGGTTGATATTACATGTCACTTACACTTGGGGGCACAATGTCTTATCTTTCCAACCTATCATTTTCATATCATATCATTTCCATCCTACCTGCCATCTTTAGCCATCATATTGAGTCTATTCATACATACCTATCATATTGAGTCCATTCATCCACTCTTCTTCTTTTGATCTTGATGAAGACATAGGGAAAAAATGTTGAAACATGTTTTTTGGGTATCTCTTGACATAACTCATCCTTCCAAACAAGCCTATCATTATCCTATTGTCATAAGTTTTGTCATGAAAAATCCTAAGTATTGTACCTAGAATGGGGCATATTATTCCTATGCGACATAGTCTTTGGAAATCACATCCTTTCTCTCCTATGATGCATACATCCATTCCATTCACTATGACCTATCCTTTATATCCATCCATCTATCATGCGCCTTTATCCCATCACCCATCCTTTCATCCATCAATCCCATCTATCTCCTTGCACCTAGACTTGGTTTTCCCCTTGTCATTGGTCTCTAGCACAAAGGCTACTCAAAATTTCATCCTTTGACAAATCAAAACATTTCAAAAGTCCAAAAAAAAATTCCAAAAAATCAAAATTCCAAAAAAAATCAAAACATCTCAAAAGTCCAAAAAAATCAAAACATTTCAAAGTCCAAAAAAAAAACATTTCAAATTCCAAAAAAGAAAAATTTCAAAGTCCAAAAAATCAAACATTTCAAAAATTCCAAAAAATCAAAACATTTCAAAAGTCCAAAAAATCAAAACATTTCAAAAATCCAAAAAATCATAAAATGTCAAAAATCCAAAAAATCAAATAGCCAACAAAAATCCAAGCAATAATCCAAATGCAAGTCAATCCTTAATCCATACCAATCAAGTCGATCAATCTTGTCAAATTATCCAAACACATCCTTTGGTCTTGATCCTAATCTTGTTGTAAACCCAATCAATCAAAGTCAATTAGTCAATTATCAATCATCCTTGTGTTGATCTAGGGATATGTCACTCCCCGCAATGACAACACTATCATCATCAACCAATCCATCAATCAACGGTTTATAGCTTGACAGGGGCAATACCTTGTTTTTTTTTGAATCATTTGTGCATACTTGCTTGCTTGCTTGTGTGTGTTATCATTTTATCTTGCATTTGTATCAAATCCATATCATTCCAGCTAATATTCATATCTTGTGCATGTTGGAGTATCTTTTTGCAGTATCCTTTGTATTTAAGGTCATATCATACCTTTTGTGCATTAGGACTTTAATGCTCTAAGTTTACTTCCTCATACATCTAGGCAAGGTTGTATTATGTTGGGGCATGAGACACATCGTCACCTTTGTCCTTATATCTTGGTGCATAACGTCTAGTGCTATATCAAACATCATGGTTGCTCACCTAAATTTTAGCATCATGTATCATTCATCTCCTTCATCCACTTCCTATCTTGCATCATTCATCTTATTCCTCTCTTTATCATTTCATTTCATTTCGAGAGTCTACCCATGTTTGTTCAACGTTCCTATCCTCTCGAGGGGGCATCACCATCATCATCCTATCTTTCTATCATTATGCATTTTCCTCTATCCATACCTTAACTTCTTTGAAATGATGTTACTCGACACAAATATCATCATCTCGAACATCATCTCAAAGAGGGGCAAAATGTAGACATCAAAAAATTGTCCTCTTACAATACCTTGTCACAACATTGCATCATTTAGACACCTTGTATCATGTTTTGCCCTAGGTACCCATGTCATCATCTAATTAGTTAAATAAATCTTATTTATTTGACTAATTTCATTTATTCCCTTCCTATGCATAATCCATCCATTAATCCATCCGATCCTCTAATGTTAATTAAATAATTTATATTATTTAATTAATTAAATCATTTCCATCCATTCCTCTAATGTTAATTAAATAATTTATATTATTTAATTAATTAAATCATTTTCATCCATTCCTCTAATGTTAATTAAATAATTTATATTATTTAATTAATTAAATCATTTCTATCAATTCTTCTAATGTTAATTAAATAATTTATATTATTTAATTGATGAAATCATAAATCCCACATTAATTAAATAAATCAAATATTTATTTAATTAATAAAATCTTAAAAATATCTTCTCGCTTTCTTTCCAAAATTGAAACTCATGTGCATCTAATTAATTTATTTAATTAGATAATTCATCAATTATCCTTCTCATCTTTTTTTAGGATTTATTTCCTTTGAAAGAGAATCAAAATCTTTCTATCTTTTCCAATCTTATCTTATCTTATTTTAATTCCTTTAAAACAATAAATCAAAATCTTTCTATCTTTTTAAAATCTTATCTCATCTCATTGTATTTCCTCTTTTGTCAAAAATCAAATCCTTATCAATCTTATCAAATCTTCTCTGTCCACATCGAAAATCTATAAATCTAACCTTTCACAAGCCATTTGGATCAAATCTTCAGACATCCTTATGTTGTCAAAATCATTCCTCTATCTTCCATCCATCGCCATCTATCATCTTCATCATCTCGTTATGCTGCATAATTGAGCAACCAACATTCTTTCAACAATCAAACCTTCGAAATCTTGCATCCTTGTGCAGGTGGAGAAGAGCAATGGAGATAAATCAAGTTTAGCGTGGAGATCGGTTTGCGTTTGTGCTTCTTATTTTGATTTTCATATTGTCTCATACTCTATTGTGCTTGATAGGATTTAATTAGTTTTTTGTTTTCAACATTAAGCTTGAATTTTTCCCTATCTACAACAACATTTCAAGTTTCCCTCTCAAATAACCAGAAGCACAAAACTCCTAAGAAATGAGCACAGAGTGTCACAGACTCTTCATTGTTGAAAAGATAATGAAATGCTTAAGGCCTAGTAAGTACAAAGCATAACATTCAAATATTTGTATGAGAAGCCTTCATTAATGCTCACTGGAGTATAATAGACCTTGGTTATTATACTAAAACCTTTTAATCCTTTGTAATTTTTTTGCTTACCAAAAAGTATAATATGATGGCTAATCATAAATTACTACAAAAAATGAAAGAGTGCAAGACATGATTCAATAATTCACAACCTTATGCTAGAAACCATAGAAGCTAAAACTCATAATGATTGGTCATTAATATTCATTCCTAAATGACATAGAGCATTGAAGTTAGCATAAACAAAAATAAAACATATAGTTAAGGCGAACTGGACACAATTTTATATGTTATGCTTTCTATTAATCAATTGAAAACCACAAAATTCCAAGGTCTAAAAAATAAGATTTCTCTCTACTACTGATCCCTTCTAAGTCCTATTTTACAAAGATGGTGAACCCTTTTTATGAAACTCCCATAGGCTTAAATAAAGAAATATCCCCAGGCTTAAGAAATGAGACCACAACTATAAAGATTCTCTCCACTCATCGCCTACGGATCATCATCATGGAGATCATTGCAACCATTTCTCTTACAAACATCGTGCTCCTGATTGCGTGACTGCATTGACACCTGGATAATCAATAATTTCTATTGTAATTTATTGGACAAGTGGGATTTAAGCAACATTGGCATTCACATCCTCTAGCTCAGACATGCAACACCTTTCAATGCCACTCCATTTTTAAGAAAACCAATAACACACTTTTAACTCCTTTCGAGGCTCAAAATATTTTGAGGCTTCTGCCCTGCTGAAAAGTGGTATGCTCCAATGGTAGCTGAGATTTCATCTGCTTTTCTCTTTAAGAACTTTGTACCCTAGACACATGGCATGTAGGCAGTATTTTCTAAGGCTTTCCCTCCTTGGGCCTTCAAGAACCTTTGTGGTGTCAACATGTGGCTCTCTCCATAGTGATTGTGCCTTGATGAACAAAAGCTTTTATAGTGTCGTAATGGGGGAATAAAACATTAGGAAAGCAAGAAAATGAATTAAACTAAAGCTTAATTCAAAAAGAGATTAAGATCCCATACCCATACTCATGAAATGAAGCTCTAAAATTACGAAATCAAATAGTGAAATCCATAAGACAACATAAACTGAATTCAAAAATTTAAAACATATACCATCCCATGTTGAATTCGTGTTTGTATTGACATTTGGATGTCGAATTGCTTGATTCAATACAAAGCCTCCATTGTTTTTCTTGCAAAATCTTTGAGAATGTGCATAAATGATGAATTAGAATGTGAAGATGTCAATTCTCAAGTGTGCTCAAGAATCAGTTGTGAAACGCTTCGCTATGTAAATTCTAGATGATTTGTGGGAGGGTAGAAGAGTGTTTTATAGATTTCATAGTAGAAGATCTTGATCAACGGTTGAGAACCGTTGAGAGAAAATAGATTGGAAGAATTAGTGGTTTTAGATTGGAATAATTGGTGGGGTTGGGAAAGCCAATTTGAGTGGTTAGTGGGATTGAAGAAATCAATGGGATTGGTTGATGGGATTGAATAAATTAGTGGGATTGGAGAATAGATGAGTTAGTTAACCAATTAGAGTGAGAAATTAGTGATCGTGATTTTCTCAATCAAAAGAGGAGGGTGAGGATAATTAATTAATTGAATAATTAATTAATATTTAGAGATGAACATGCAAGTCATTTTTTGAGTTTAACAAATAAAGTCGTATTTGTTTGTTGACGCTGTTGAATGATTTTGAATAATTAATTTAATTATTCAAGTTTAGAGAAGGGAAAGTGATGTAATTGAAATTATTAATGATAATAATTTAATTGATTTAGATAAATAGGGTATATTAGTGACATAATTAAATAACTTGTGTTTATTTAATTAATCAGGATAGAATAAGGTTAAATTAAGACATTATTAAATAAATGATATTTATTTAATTAGTCAAAAATCATGATTGAGGATGAATTAACTAAATAATATTAAATCACTTAATTAATAGATGAATATAAAATTTGATAATAATTAAATATTAATGTCTTATTTAATCATCTAGGGAAGGAGGGTGAAAGTTAGTTAAATAGTGTTGTTCGCTATTTAGGACAATTTAAGGTATCTACATTTTGCCCCTTTTTTTATAAAATGCGATTTTGAGCATTATGTCAAAGAAAATTCAAATATTCCTGCTCAGGAGTTGCTCTAGTATGCCGATGGGATAGCCTAGTGCCCCCTCGAGAAATTTGGTGAAAATTATAGATAATGAACCAATTTTTTTGACAAGCTAATGTGATGTGTTTAAGTGCAAGGACTGACAGAAGAAATTTTGACTAAAAGAAAATGTTAGTAAGATTTAGAAGATAGAAGAAAGTGGATGATTGATGATATGTAAAACATGACGAGTTTGTGTTTTCTTCATAAAGATTTCATATTTTTAGCAATCCTTATTGATGTAGAAAATAGACACGATGTGCCATGGTATTGATAACCAAGTTGGCGTTGTATCCATTGTGTGGACTTTGACTCCACAAACAAGGAGTATTCTTGCTCATACCAAACATACAAAAACCTTGTTAGAGTGTATGGGTTAGAAGTTTAGAGTATTTAGACCAATGCACAGAGAGGTATGAGGAACCAAACATGCAAGGCCACTTTAGTTGTTTAAAATGACTTCCACACACACACAAGGCAAGTATTCACCATGGTAGTATTATAAAAATATCCAACAAACAAAGCAAACATAAATGACACTCAATTTCTCCCATTTATTCATCTCTAAATCCTTATGGACATCCTCGAGAGATCCTAGGAATGAGTCAATAAGATAAATCAAAAAGATAAAATAACAAAAAGATAAACAATGTTGTTGTATCACTTGCTATATTTGTTTTGAGGTTTTAAGCCGTTATTTTTTATTGATGATGTCTATTGTAGGAACAATCTATCTGTTAAGAAATATCTCAAGATGTTGATGGTGAATTGTCAATAGATAGGTAGTTAACACTTTGGCATTGTTTTAGTTTGTTTGTGATCAAATCTTTGTGATTGTTTGCATGAAAGTTCTAGATTTTGATGTTACTTTTTTGTTGCATGTTTTGTCAAAGGGTGAAAATGATGATTTTTTTTTATTATGGATGAATATTTTATTGTGGATAGGTGACGATGAAAACAAGAGTTTTGAGATTTTTTTACTATTTTTTGTTTTTTGTACTTTTATGAATGTTTTTGGAGTTTTTTTTTTTTGTTTGTTTGGATTTTTGACCAATTTCTAAAGATGAAGAGGGACACCTAAAGGGACTGACCTAGTGCCTTGGGGGCTGACCAAAGATTAGCCTTGCCTACGTGCAAGCTCAGAGACAACGTAGTTCAATTGGTGTTGACTTAAAGCATAAAATGTTTTTGGGATTTTTGATGTTTTTGACTTTGTTGGCGATTTTTCAGATTTTGATGGTTTTTCAACTATTTTTGAATTTTGATGTTGATCTTATGGATGTATGATTAAGATATATTAGTATGTAGGGATATCGATAGTCTTTTAAGATCATTTGATAGCCAAGCTAAAATCAATTGATCTAATTGAGTAATTTTTTATAATGATAACATTGTTGAGGATACACAACAATGCAATGATAGTGTTGTCATGATAGGAACAACACAAGGATTGGGAAAGATATATCCTAAGATGATGATTGATTGATCAAGATTTGTAGCCAAGCTAGGAACAAAATTGTCGAATGTTTTGATACCACATTGAAGCGTCAACATGATGCAATTGATATGGATTTTATTTGAATTGTTTGGACGATGCCAAGATCACAATGTGAGCTAGAAGACATATATCAAGATTTATTCTCAAGAAAGATGTAAGTACTTTCCCCTAATTTCTAGCAATGGAAAAAGTACAAGGATTATCTTGTGATTGGATAACATGTTTGGATAGAGTATGCCCCTTTGGACAATGCCTGATGGCTTAGATAATGTTGGATAGGATAGCATCAATGATAGTGACCCATGTCAAGATGTTTACCATAAGAAAATGTGAAGTGTACCGCAAACCTTTGCCAAGATCAAGATAAGTTGGATTTGGATGAAAAATGGGTTGGATGAATTGATTCATGAATTTTATTATGGATAAGATGGATAAAAGATGGATATTCTACACATGATGCCCGTTTGCTAGGTTTTCATCATGGTAGTTGTCCAAAGCGCCGCCACCATAGTGGTTTTCACTGGAGGGAAATTTTTATCTTTACTCTTTTTCTTGATTTTTTTATTTTTACTTTTTATTTTTTAATTGTATATATGTTTTTTTAATGTTTATGCTCATGTTGAACCACCTGGTGGTACTGATGTAGACACTACTAGTGTTGATATAGGTATTGTTGTCATGATGTGCCAATGATATCCCGCTTGGAGAAGTTGTTTTGCTAAGATACGAGCACTTGAATGTAACCGTTGATATTTTTTGTCTTCTTTGTCGATACTAGAGTCAACCTTACATTGATGTGCATTTTGCGATAGGGTGCCCTTAGAGTCCTTATGATAAAGAGTCGCTGCCAATACATTTTCAATGTGAGATTTGGATATCATGGATGGTGAAATGCATTGAGGGATATGAGATCCAAATGGATTGGCTGACAGTTTGGAATCTTTGACTCTCTAAACTTGGGATGATGAGCTATGATGGATGGATATGGAGATTCAATTGGGACCAACTTCGTCATATAATTTGTAGGTTTTTCTTGAAGCTTTTTTTTGCATCATTGGACATTTTTTATGGATGAACTTCCCTTTTTTATTTTTCCCCATAGTTTCTTTGACTAATGGAGTTTGATGGGGACGATTTTCTTGCTTTTTCTTTGGTATCCATTTGTATTTGCTTTGTCCATATTGTTTTACTAATTCATTTGCTTCAATGACTTGTTCCTTTATTTGATATAACTTTTCATTTTGTTGTTGTTCCCAATTAGAGGGTGGAAATATGTGTGGATGATGATTCATGATATGGCTAGTTGTAGCATTGGTAGTTGTTTCATCATAAGGACTCTTTGTGCTCTCTATGTTGATGTTTGTGTTAGATAAAGTTGCCCCCAGTATTATAGAGGTATCACTTATATGTTAATTAGATTCCTTAATTGTTGAATAACCAAGACCTTGATAGTTAGGATTTTCAATAATCTACACTGGTTCCAGGATACCTTGTTCATGTAGGCCTAATCCTCTGCCTTGATAATGCATTTGTTGAAAAAAATTATTTGCAATAGAATATGATCTACCTTGGAAACAAGGTGCTAATGCTTCTCTACTCTATTGTGGATCTTAAAAGGTGATAACTTATTCATTGGTAGGATAGCTTTCTTTGACAAAGGTAAGTGATCTAGGTTTATAAGTGATAGGATTCTCCATATGTGGGATAACTTCTTGATTGATATCTTTGGCTTGATCTTGTGAAATATCAAATTTTAATGTTTCTTCAAGAGGTGTTGATGATTCACAACCCATGTAAAGGTCTTCCTCATTTTTATTTTTGATATGCCTTCACAAGATGTTTTTGATTTACAACTTATGTAGAAGTCTTCTTCATGATCCATTTCTAATATGTCTATGGATTTTGCTATGTCTTGATCATGTGTAGTGATGTCAAGATTAGGAGACTCTTATTCATTGGTAATGGTTTCAAGAGTATGAGACTCTTATTTTGGATGAAGTTTATCTACATGTCCTTTAGGAGTAACCATCTCATGGGTAGATGTATGTGCACTTGGCATATGGATTTATTCTTCTTTTGGAAAATATTGGATGTCTTGGAAGATATTTTCCAAGTCATTATAGAATTTTGATGATAGGGATTCTTGATCTTGACTTTGTGTGGTATTATCTTTGATATGATTTGGTTCATGCTCTTGACATGAATCAATTTAAAAGAAGGGATTTCATGTAAAGGATCCCTATATTTCCTCGAAATGTGGACATATCGGTGATAGCTCTTGGCTTAGATTTTCTGCATTGGGTATAAGTGTTGGATTAAGAGTCTCTTGATCATCAATATGTACTCCCATGAGTTTGGATGATGCCAATATATCTTGGACTGGATCATTGCTAGAATTTGGTGATTTATTTTGATCACGCTTGGGATTAAATTCTTGATGTATTTCCTCTTTCTCATTAGATGATGTAGAGACATTGTCAATGTGATCAGTGGTAGATAGATCTTGATCATTGTTTTCAACTTTTGAGGTTGAGATATTGTCAATGTTATCATTAGTGTTTGGACCTTAAATGTTGTCTTCAATAGCTATTTTATCTTTGATTAATAAGGTCTTGGATGAGTTTTTTGAGTGTAACATATTTTAATGCATCATGACCTTTTACTCCATGCTATTTACAATAGGCCTTGTCATCATACCATGGGAATTTGATGATAGGTTCACCACTTTGTGATGGTTTTGGAAGTGTGATAAGTTTAGCATTGACTAATTTGTTTAACACCCCTTCAATTGGCTCCCCTAAAGGAGTGTATTCATGTTTAGCAGTGTGGTTGGATTGTAAGGCTTGTCGTGGTGGAGATGATTGTTGTATTTGAGATGGAATTTCTTGTTGGTTTTGAGACTTGATGATTTTGATGATGTTGTAGTTGATTATTTTGATGTGGATATTGTTGATTTGGGGGTTGATATTGTTGATGGATTTTATTTTTATGTTGGGTGATCTGATTTTGATTTTGTAACGATTGATGTTGTTGATTCACTTGATGTTGTGGAAATAGACTTTGTTGTTGATGTGAAACAATGTTTTGATGATGTTGGAAGCACTTTTGATGTGGATATTGGGATGTTTGTGGATTGATGTTTGTTTGTTGTTGATATTCAATGTTGTGATGTTGAACATGTTGATGATATGTCATGTTTTGATTTTGTTCAAGTGTGTCAACTATCTTCTCAAGTGCATTTAGGGAAATTTGATGTTGTAGATTTTGTCCTTGATGGTGATTTTGAAACCCTTGACAAGAGTGATTTTGATATGAATGAGAATTTTGATTGAAATTAACCATGAGACAAGATGCTCCAAAACCTTGATTAGGGGAATCCATAGTTGATATATTATTGAAATTTATAGTATACGATGACCCCATGGGTGTAGAGAGTGGAACTGGATTTGGGTGATGGATTGATATTGACATGCTTTAGGGATAACTAGATGTTTTGATGTTTTGATGTTTTTGGGACTTTTGCTAAAATTATGTATGGAGATAATGTGTGAAAAAATTTTTGGTTAAAGATTTGTTTAGGGTTCGCTATTGATTGCGATGTTCAAGACCCTAAAGTATGAGTGATGATTGGTGGATGTTTTTGAGATGATGCTAATTTTGGGACACAAGGTGTACAAGACTTGGACTGATATTTTTCTCTATTTTTCTAGAGGATATGTTGATGAATATACTTGAACAATCCTTGAGGCTGCAAGAAAAATTTAATATCTTAGAAATTGAGAGAAAGGGAATAATCCAAGTTGTGTTTTTTTTGAATCCTAAAACTAGGTTGATTTTCTGATTTCTGATTTGGGGATGTGGAATGAATGTTTGATAAGCTATGGTATGAATGTGGATATCCAAAATATTTTATGAATCTTATGTAAGCCAAGTCTAAAATGAAGGATGGTGATGTTGGATTTTGACTAACAGGTCTGATAATGTTCTCTAATAACTGATGGATTTTGAGACCAATGTTGAAAATCAATTTATTTTTTTGACAATTTTGAGGCCAGTCTGTAAGTAGGTTGATAGTCTTCCCTATTTAAAGCAATAGCAAAAGTGTTTTAGATTGATAGAAGTTATGTGTAAGGAAACCACAGCTAAGTTCAACAAAAGTGACTTTGTTTTGACAATGACTGTCAAAAATAGAGACAAAAAAAGCGTCTATTTTGCTCGCAATAGTAACTATATTTTTCAATAGTGCTCATATTTTGCAATAGCACTCATATTTTGTAATAGCGCTCATATTTTGAAATAGCGCCAATATTTTTCAATAGCTACAAATTTTAGGTCAATAGCTACCAATTTTGGGTAAATAGCGGTAAATTTTTTTGCAATAGCGACTCTTTTCAATTTGTTCTCAGTTTTCTGTGATGGCAGTTTGTTGGACAATTTTTACAAGTTTGAAATGTTTGTTCGATCTAATTTTTTGAGAGTATTTTTTGAGTTTTGGCAAGTGATAAAGAAATCAAACAATTTTAAGTCTAATGATATAGCTCAAAGATAATCAATCAACACATCCTAAGTAGGTACGTTCTTTGAGTTAGGCTTACCTCATGCCCCGAAGGGATGATTTTACATGCAAATTATGGAGGGAAAATATAGAGGGATATCACCCCCTCAAGCTTTTGTGCAAGAGAATGAACTCTTAAGCTCCATGCCTCAACCATAAATCAAACTTGGGAAGTAACTTCTCAGAAGTAAATTTTGATGCACCACTTTCAAAGAAAATTTCAAAAAACAAGGTTTGGCCTCTACACAAAGGTTTATAATGATGCACCATGAACATCAAGATGAATACTACCATCTGCAAGACAGTTAAGGCATTAAACCATTCCTTTCCAGCCCATATGTCCGAAGTTGGATTAGGTGTAGTATGTTATCGTCGTAGATTGAAGCTACTTTTGTTTATGATTTTGTAACCTTTATATAGCTCATCGGTAAGTGTGCTTGTTTTAAGAGTTGCTTATATGAGTTCTCGATTGTGGGATGTTTCTCATTACCAAGACCTTATCTTAAAAATAAAATTGGGTGACCATAAAAAAATGCAAAATCCTAAAGTGTGTCTCTTCACCTAGGATCGCCAAAAGACGTAGGGGGAGAGGATACACACTTGGATCACCAATCATAGTGAACATGATATACAATTCATCGTAGTTTCTTTTTAAGTCCCAAAATTTGAAATGTGAAAATCAATTCATTTTTTACATGCACCAATTTCAAAGTGTTTGAGACTTCAGAAAAAATATAGCAATGTGCAAATCAAAATGGATTTGTTCAATTTTAAGACCCAAAGTTGAGTGTTTCTAATTGCCTTTTCCATCTTAATATGGTAAAAAAAATGAGCATGTGTTTGATTGTCAACAAAATAAAGGCTTCGTGTGTCAAAAAAATAAAAGGCATTGGTCAAAACGAAAAGTATTCAATTTTTAGAAGCACCAAACTAAAAATGAGAGCTGCCTTGTTCAATTTTATGAGCACTAAATTGAAAATGGGAGTTTCCTTGTTCAATTTTATGAGCACAAAATTGAAAATGAGAGTTTCCTTGTTCAATTTTATGAGCACAAAATTGAAAATGAGAATTTCCTTGTTCAATTTTATGAGAACCAATTTGAAAATGAGAGTTGCCTTTTTTAATTTTATGATCACTAAATTGAAAATGAGAGTTGCCTTGTTCAATTTTATGAACACCAATTGAAACGTTTTCTAACTAAGAAAGATTTTGACACTAAAATGGACATGGACCATTTTCCAACCCCACAATAAAACCGTTAGTTATTCTCATTAAAACATATGCCATACTCCTACAAGGGCTTCAACAACAATGTTAGAAACTTCCCCAAGAACACCAAATAGTCAAACATTAGCATTAGGTAAACTAATTAAGAATAAAAACCATACAACCTAGACCAAATTGCAATGTACGTTAACTTTAGGTGTATCAAGGGAAAATTTAACTATATAAAAACTGAAAACTACCTACACCATTGCAAAGAGCATGAAATTCTACTCCATTTTAAAAAAAAGCACTAAAAATTACTTTTGTATGACCAAGATATGGTCATTTGAAGATATGGTATAAAAGTCCTAATTTCCAAACAATAACGACCATGTTTACAACAATAGTGGGTCTTTTATTAACAATAGCAACCTTGTTTAGGTCAATAACACCCTTGTTCAGAAACCTGCAACATAAAAAGTTTCAATAGCGCTTAAGTTTAGGTCAATAACAACCCTGTTTAGGTCAATAGTGACCAAATTTATGTCAATAACAACCAAACAGAAGAGGCAAGCACATTCAAGTCTGGAGTGAAAATGTTCTAGTTTAGTAAAAGTGATCGAGAACCTACCACTGCTTATCAAACTCAAA
>VDFB02000017.1:117080958-117106228 GCA_007258455.2 Sequoia sempervirens | reverse complement strand
CCTAAGTCTCTCCCTCTACCCTTAGCCCTCTACCCTTAACCCTTAAATCCTTAAATCCTCTACCCTCTATCTCTCTCCCACTCCCTCCCCCTCTCTCTCTCAAGACTCTCCCTCCTACTCCCTCTCCCTCTCTCAGGTCTCTCTCTCTCACTCACTCCCTCTATCTCTCTCCCCTCTGATGGAACTTTATATTTTTGCTCCTTATGTTCCATTCCTACCCTACCTAGTGTTAACGGTCTTTCATGGTGTCAGAATTTTTTCTTGGGTTGGTGGTTTTAGCTTTATTTTCATATAAAACCCTTGTGTTTATTTTACTCCTTGGTTGGGATCTATTTCAATATTACTTTTTGAGGGGTTTTAAAATGACTTATGTCCTATCATTCCATCTAGGCTAAGTCCCTTTGTTTTAATATTTTATTTCCTCTGCAGGATTTTATTTTCCTAAGTCTTGGTTGGCCCCGTGTTTCATCATTTAAAATTTTTTTATGTCATTGTTTACTATTGACGCCAAAAATTGACAAGGTAACAATGCCTTATGGGAAACTCAGTTCAAGGGGGACCCCTTTGCGCCAAATTGAGTGACCTCCAGATTTTAAAGAAGTCAACTTCTTCTATAATGGGTTTTGGAAAGGGAAGAGGAAACGGATATAATGAAGCAAAGTCTAATCTAAGGCGATGCGCCAAAATTCGCTGATGGGCACGATAAATCATAGATTTTAAGGGCCTGAATAGTGTTGTCACATTCAAAAACGTCAGAGACTTAAAGCTATAGCATAAACAATTCATTTATTGACATAAAATAATATCGCATACATCCTTACTACTAAGAAGAGTCATTTAGACATGATTTAGATAAGCAAGCTTGTATTCAATAGATAGAAGTCTTGTCAAATGAAATGCTTAAGACAATAAAAAGCACAGTTTACAGTTTAATCAAAACATGAAAAACAGAAAGGCCGAACAATGGGCACAGTCTAAAAGTTTCTTGCAAATAAACATGTAAAAGAGGCTTGGTGTCTCTTGCTAAAACTAGTATCATTTTTAAAATTTCTTGGACCTCTCCTCTCATCAACCGAGGGAGTATATATAACCAGAGAGAAAATTCCCACCGCTTTGGAGAGCTGTAACAGAAAAGATTTCCCGATCCCCTGCAATAATGCTAGAATCAAAAGATTCCCCAAGCCGTTACAATGGCAACGAGTTAGAACATAGCATCTGGTTATCTAGTTGCAGGCGCGCCCTTCGCAATGATGGCAGTGGTCCCAGATTCGATCGAGGCGACAAGTGTCATCCACCGCTTCAAACGACCATGACGAGCGGCATCCAATAGCATAATCTTCTCCAGCCAGTCTATCGCCCGCCTCAAGGATCAGTTAAAAGGCACGTGGCAGCCTGTTGCTGCCCAAATGAAAACTTCTCTCATTGCTGCCGAGAGATTGTGAAGATGCAACACGTGTCCAATGCACTGAGGTCCTTGTTGTAGTGGAGAGAAAGCCGCATCAACCGGGTGCGAAAGACACGTGGCAGCGTTTCGCAGCCCGCGGTTGTTCACCTCCTTGCTGTGTTGAAAGAGCTGCGAACGGTTGCCACCTAGCAGGAGGTGGGGCCCGCCAAAAATAAAAGAAGGTCCTCAGAAGCATTTCACAGCCTGCAGCTGCTTACCTCATCCCTTCATGAAAAACTTGCGACACGCCGCCACGTAACATGATGTAGGTCCCTCCAACAATCTTTTGAAGTGACGGCCTCTGCAGAAGGCTTTCGTAACCCGAAGAGACCCCAAGGCAAAAAGAAATAAAAACCTCCGCAAGTGAGACACGTGAATGCCCAACGCAGCCTCTCAGGACCCGAAAGGGAAGCCGCTACCTGAAGTTGCGAAGAGGAGATGTGCAGACTAGCGAACACACCATTACAAAAGAAACCCGAAGGGAGCTGTTTGAATATTTATTTTAACAGCTTTTGGCAGCTAACAGGGGCGTTTCGGACAAGGAATGGAGAACCCAAAAACTCTCTGGTTCTGCAGACCAGAGCTTTATCCATAGGGCGAATGGAGTCAGAGTTTGGAAAGAGCAGCTTGCAAGGGCGAACATTCACTTTCGGACGGCTTTGCCATGCTGCGCAAATTTTCTTGTGCCCCGCAGAGATCAATTGCCTCCTTGTGAGGCAGTACCTTAGGTAGGCCGGTGCCTGCTTGGATATGGAAAAGTAGCTGGGAGAGTGGATGAATGATCGCCTCAATGTCAGCTACCGTTGGGGAGCTGTTGAACTCCCTGAATGCCTCTGGGTCATTCTCCTTCTACTCAATAACCTCCGCGATCTGTGTGGTTGTCGCAATGGAGCCATCCTCGAGGAATGGGGACGACAGCCCCAGCTTGCCTAGTTCAGAGAAACTTCCCCGAATGCCATCCAGTGCCTTACCTAAAAAAGTTGTCGCTGCCTTAGTGCGCTGGAAGGCGAAGTGACAATGAATGAATTTATTTGCTATTTGAGCAGCAATGTCTCGATCTTTGATACCCGCTTCGGCCAGGATTTCATCCGAGACTGAGTATAGCTTGTTGAGCAAGTCCCTTGCCTCAGGAACCTTCTCCAGGATGAAGCATGGGAACTGCTCCATTGTGTCATTGGCCTCTTGATTTAGCCTTGATGCCTTGGTGATAAATTAGAGGGTAGGCTGCAGCGTTAGGCAAAAGGTCTTGACTTTCTCCCAGTGAGAAATGTACAATTGTCTAACCAGCGGAATGACATCAGGTTGGGAAGGGGGCAGGCGACAGAGAGGCTTTAAGCGAAGAAATCTCCGCGTCTCTTGAAATGAGGCCTCGGCTAATTCTACCTTCTTCTTTTTCTCAGACGCTAATTGCTCCGCATAGCTGTTCATTTTTTTATTCCAATTCTATTCGGCTCAGGAGTGGTTCACTGATTGCTCTTCCAGGGAATCCTTTGTCTCTCGGAGTTCCTCTTCTAGCTTAGCCTTTAGGCTTTTAAATTTGGCCTCTTTCTCCTATACTTTTTGCTCATACTGCTCTTGTAGGTGCTCCAACTCCTCACCCTTTTGTGCCATCCCCTGAATATACTCAAGGCGAATGCATTCAAGTTCTTCTTCTTTTGACTGTAGGCTCTGTTGGGATGCTTGGTTCTGGCTTTGCAATTCTTTTACTAGGCCTGGGTCAGCAACCTAGGTTTTCGCAATCTCGCCTTGAAGCATGTTCCTCTCATTCTCTGCTATCAGCACTCTTTCAGTCATTCGGGCGATATTTGCCTCTAAGGATTTCTCTTTTGTCTCTAGAAAGCTCACCCTCTCCTTGGCTGCCCTGAGCTGCTCATCATTCTTCTTTATCTGGCGACCAGTTTTGAGGAAGTCGGAAGTGACCACCCGTTGCGTTTCCTCCATGATCTCGACCTTATCTTGTGGACGGGCTATTTTCATGTCAAGTCCGACAGCATAGATCTCATAGTCTTCGGGTTGCATTTCTCCCAGAGGCTTGCTTATCCTTGGGTACATGGTTGTGAATTTTAATTCTTGTCGGGCCTCATCATACGAAGCTTGTACTCTCGGCTTGGCGGGAGCATTGTCATCTTTTTCCTTGCGTCGCCTCATTCTATTTACGCGTGCCTCTTTTCCATAATCAATCTATGCTATGAATTCAGCTAGTGATGAAACTAGCCCACCTACGAAAGGAACACCAAAAGGCAGGGCATAGGGATAGGTAACTTTTATAGGTGCACGCATTTGCTTCTTCTGGAGAGTGACTGTTTGTGGGAAAAAATGTGGCACGTTCCATAGCTTTGCCTGAGGACTATCAGCAGGGCTAGGTATTTGTAGCGGTTGAATCGAGGATTCAGTCGTAAGGCTCATTGGCTGGGGAAAGGAAGTTGCTGACTGGATGTCAGCTTGTTGCAATGGAAGGGGATCAGTAAGCATAGCGGAAAAAAAATGGGGGACGACAGGGGGAACATCCTCTAAAAGCGAGGTGAGGAAGGTCTGAGCGGCAGCAGCAGGCATGAGCATACTCGAAGGAGTAATTATAAATGGGTGGGTCTACGAATACTGGGCAAATCCAACCGAATAAGTTGGACCAGAAGCAGAAGGTAGAGGGCTCGGACTTATGGCAGGAGTTGCTAACGAAGCAGGGGCGGATACGAAGGAATGAGATGCAAGAGAGGAATGAGCGAAATGTACCTGTTGACTGGTCGACGGTGGTTCCAGGATCGTCTGTGACTCACCCGCTAACTCTGACGTTTGGCTAGCAGTGGGAACTTCTCCTCCAATGGGTTCTTGCAAAACCCCTCCGATAACACTTTCCGTGCGCTGCCTTTTCGCAGGCGGACACTCACTAACTTCGACAGTCGGATCCTTCTGATGAGGCGTTAGCCTGGCCGGTTTAGCGGCCCAAGTGCATGTGTGCGAGCCTCTTGATATATTAAAATATACATTAGTGGCCACATAGGCGGCATGCCTGGAGACATTGCCCCCTTGCGCTGAAGAGGATGATACCGCCACTTCTTCTTCATGCTCTTCGAATCCCTCTCCCTCTTCGCTTCTGTCAACACTAGAGATCGGGCTGCGGTGGCCTTCATTCAACCATCTATCAAATTCCTGGTCGTCATTTAGCTGATTATAAGGAGCATCCAACTGTGTTGTTTCCTGGCGATATTTCCAGAAAGCTCTTATTTTTTCATTATTCTATTCTGCACCCCTCTTTAACTTGTTGTACATGTTGCGCTCCATTGGAAGATTGTCCCTGGCCACGGCCACAGGAAAGTAGAACTTGTGCCATGGGCCCCTAGTGTCTGGCGTAGGGATTTGCGCTAATTCCACAAAATCTTCCTCTCTATCTGTCCGCGGATTAAGCCGCTTCTCCCAGTATGGTCGGGGAACATGGGTAATTTTCATATGTGGCTCTGGTAAGTCGTTGAAAGGGTTGTACTCCCACTTATCATTTATCAGTACCAACCTTAAATGTGTCAGCTTCTCTTCTAACAACTTGTGCGATTGTTTTTTAACCAGAGTTACCGACTTGAAACTCTTCGGACAAGTGAAGAATCCCTTCCTCTTGATCCTTCCGCTACTACAGAAAGTGAAATCAATGACACACACCTGTCGGAAAATTTTCAGCGCGAGTACTCTATCGGTGACACATGCCAGGAGCAGAAAAGGTTTTCCAGTAAAGCCCCGCATTCAGAGGATTGTAAAATCCCTGCCTAAGAACCAGTGGCAAGCAGGGGTGTAGCCTTGCATAAATCCGGTCTACTCCTAGGTGAGCTGGACGATATCACCTTCTCCAATTAAATCATTCAAGACCGGGGCTATGAAATAGTCTATGAACGCATAATAGTCATATGTTGCGGAAATGAAAGGTGTCCATGTAGACACCGGCTTTCTTTTATTCTGCTCATTAAAAATTGATAGCGGAACAAAACGGGCGAAGAAATCTGGATTCTGATGAAGGAACATGTGGACCAAGTAGGAAAGAAATCTAAATTTCTTTTCCACCTGATAATTTTCTATTTGCTGTATCATTTCTTCAAGCATGAACTTAGCAAAATCATACCAGAAGAGTTCATGTTGCTTGCGAAACTGTATTGCATATCTCAGTTGAAAAGCCTCAATCTTCTCATCAGAGTCTCGGCCGCAAACAAATTCCAGCATGGACATGGCACCCTGGAGATCATCGCGGAATGAACCACGCAATAATGGGACACTTGGTGCTTTAGCGGACATAATACCCTTATTAGTTTCTTCTAACAAGAAATCAGAGCCGGTTTTCATCCTCCTCCATATTTTCTCTCCCTTGCTTGGGCGAAAATGCTCGATAGTCTCCTTCCTTCTACTTGGATTCGGGATACATAACATGTGCCAGATGGCTTCTGGGCTGATATGCACCCTTAAATTACGACCTTCAATGCAGTGGGTATCTGGATAATAGCGCTGAAAAGCTGCGTCGACCACCTCTGGGCAATAGTGCACCAATGGGACCATGTATTGTGGGAGACCACTATACCAGACTCTACCTACCGTGGATTGGTCTGCCTTTGTTGCTGATAACCTTGCACAAGCTGCCTCTCTGAGGGATTTAGGGTTCTTCGCAAGTTTTGGGTCATAGATATTGTTTCATTCTTCTTTAACCTTTTTTCTGGTTACAGCATTCCTTCGGTCTATCCAGCTCTTCCGTGTGGGCTCTTCTCGTCTTCACGGGTATACCAGGCGTGGCATATGCTACATCCTCGTATACATATACCTCAACCGAAGAATGAATAGCCGTGAACAGTTCCTAGCTAATCTCCTCTTGCATCGGCTGGGCTGAAGATTCTGACATTTTTCTTTCTTTGCAGAATTTGTAAGCTCTTGGCCTGCGAATTTGCTTGCTCTAGATATACAGACAGAAAACACTTTACACTTCCCTTGCGTTTGTAAAAGCCTTTGAAATATTTAAGCTTTTTCGTGCAATAATAGCAACCTTTCCCAAGGTGGTAGGCGAAAGCAAGCCTTTTGCATTTAATTCGGCATGTACCGTTAGTCCTGCAACTCGTGCAAGATGAACTGATTGCTATTATGAGGCGGCCAGATTTTATCATTACATTTGGGCGATCGTGTGATATGCCTTGATTTCCTTGGAAATTAAGCTTGCAACTGGCCTTCTAACCTTGTGTTAGCATGCGCTAGTAATTAATATCCTGGCCGGAATGATTACGCCAAGCAAACAATCACCGTCTGAAAAGATATGAGTATCGCCTTGGGTTTTGGGATGCGCTTGAGAGATGACACAATAGCCTACGGCCATACGTCCCTTCACCAACAAGCGCCACCTTTTTAAAACTAATTAATCAACTTCATTTAATTAAACACGCCTTGAGTCGTGCTATCATGCATGTACTGGCCTAGAAATGTGAACAAACACAGACTCGGCTTTCGAGATAGCAATTAGCATAACATCACATTTTTTAGAGGCGGATTGGCATGTGCCTTGTCGATTTTTCTATAAATAGGCCAATAGATGGTGAGCAAAACATACTTAGCATTTAAGAGGTGATAGGTCAGTAGCAGAGTGCCAAGCAAGTCCTTTCATAGGTTAGGTGGTGAGCAAATTCGGCGTTATCTTAGGAGACTAGTGACAGTGTTAGAACAATAGATACCCCAATTCGCCTAACCTCGTTTAAATCACAGACGGCGTTTCTAGGTGAGATTTCCACTAAGAGGCTCAAAAGGATGATGAAGAACAAGCATTCGCTGGTTCTGGTAGCCATTAAGTGGGTCTTAGGCAAGGATTGCGTAGAATATAAAGATAAGTATAGGGTGAATACTGACATATGCTCACACTTTGTAGCGTCCATGCTAGACATTTGCGTTCCCCGACTACTCATCCTGAAGCTGGTCAAAGAAATATTTCCAAAGAATTACCTGAATGGGCTTGGTGAGGTCGTTGCGCATGCTGCATATGGATAGGCTTGCCAACAACCAGCGACCTGCATCACTTTATCGAAGAAGAAGCTGTCGTCGTTTGGCTGCCATTTCTCAGCGGATTCTGCCTGCAGACCCGTGATCAGCACAAGCAAAGGGTTACTCAAGCCTTACACTTCTTATTTCGAAGCTACAATGTGATACCTTTCTACGACGTAGACTGGTATACTGACTTCAGAAACCTAGTGTTTCCACCGCCAACAACGGTTGCGCCGAATGATGCTGTCAGTGCCGCTGAGGAGCCCGTGGACGAGGAAGAAGTGGACGCTGCAGTGAATGCGTCGATTGCTGCCAGTCATGCCTTTGGATAGATAACCCCTTTGCCTGCTTGCCCAAAAATTTATTTCCTGCTTTAGATAAGCCTGATGAAAGGCTATCGTATATAATATATCCTGATACTTGTACATTTTAGAAATCGGCCTCACAGCTATTTTGTAATCAAAGAACATATATATAATATATACTTCTTGTTTTAAGGAAAATCCATGCTCCTTTTTGCTTTTGTGTTTAAAATTTTTTGGGTTTGCAAATTTTGTATGCTATTTTTCCATGCATGAGTGTATTTTGTGTAAAGCAACTCCGGGTTTTACCCGCCAATGATAATGAGAAAATGCATAGAAAGACAACCGATTTTAGAAAAAGAACAAGCCAAAAAATAGGAAAGGAAACGAAAGCACTATTTACATCTGTACAAGGTACAGCTTAATGCCTAGTGGAACAACTTAAGATGAATCCCATTGACCGGGATTCCTAACGGCTCTTGTTCCATATTTTCTAGCTCAAAAGCGTTGTGTTGCCTACACCAAATGATTTTGAAGGGTCCCTCCCATAGGCTATCAAATTTACCGTGTTGACCTGGCTTTGCAGCCCTGCTGTCATATTTTAGCACTAAGTCTCCACTTTTCAGACCTTGGTCGGAAGCCTTCTTGTCAAACCATCGTTTGACCACCTGTTGACGGCTTGTCATTGCTATTAGGGAATTCTCTCCTTTTTCTTGTACTTCCAACAGTTCGGCGAACCGAACCTCCATGGCTTCATTTTGTTCTATCTCAAGGGATTTCAGTAACTGTATTACTGGGATCTCCATAGAGATAGATAACAGCGCTTCCTTCCCATATACCAGCTCATAAGATGAAGTCTTAAGGACTTGCTTAGGAGTTATACGGTTTGCCCAGAGCGCTTTTCAGAGATTTTTATGCCATTCCCTCTGGTGCTCTGAGCCAACCTTTTTAAGGAGTCGAACTAAGCTTTTGTTTGTTGACTCGGCTAGGCCATTTTCCTTGTGGATAATAGTTTGATGATGTTTTAAGGAATATGCCATTTTTTTAATACAAAGTGGCATACCTTTGTACCTAGAAATGCTCTAGCGTTGTCTGAAATGATTATCTTCGGAGGGCCGAACCTTGTCACCAGTGTTTTGAGGAAGTCTACAATCTCTGTTTCTATTGCCCCCTTAAGGGGAACAACTTCCGCCCACTTTGTGAAGTAGTCTGTAGCCATTAAAATCCACTTATGTCCGGCACTAGAAATCGGATTGATCATTCCGATGAAATCTAGGCCCCATTACGCAAATGGTTCATTCGCCATGATAGGTTTGAGGGGCATCGCTGAATTCTTTCTTCTGTCGGAGAAGAACTGACATTTTTTACAAGCCCTTACCAGAGAGTAGGAGTCACTGAAAAGCGTAGGCCAGTAATATCCAGCTCGTAGGACCTTGATGGCGGTAGTTTTGGCAGAGAAATGTCCACCTTCGTCGCTATTGTGAAATGCGTCGAGGATCCTCTGTGCCTCCTCTAAAGTAACGCATCGCAGGAGCACACCATTGAAATTTCTTTTGAAAATAACTCCTTCTATCAGCATATATCCGCAATTCTGAAGCCGGTAATACCTTCTTTTTTGGGATGAGAGGCCTAGCGGATACCTTCCGGTTTGCATGAAGTTCATTTTATCTGTCAGCCAATCATCTTCCAATCCTGATTCATTTATCAGGATGAGCTCTGGCTATTCCTCCTTGGCGGGTACCTCTTCGTTCTGTGCCATATACTCACACAGTCCTCTGCCTTTAATAGTCTTAGTAGGCCTGACCTCGATGTCATACTCCAGGATCTTGGTAATCCAATTAGCCCTTTTTTCTGTAATCTCTCCTTCCATGATGTATTCACGCACACTAGAATGTGCAACATATACCAGAACTTTGTTACAGGAAATCAGATAGCAGAACTTTTTAAGTCCCTTCACTAGAGTAAAGGTCTGTCTTTCGACGAAGTTATAATTCACCTCATATTCTTTAAGGGTTCAGGAATAGAACGCCACCGGATGCTCTCCCTTTCCTTCACTATCCTTTTGAGTCAGAACAATAGCAATACTGGACTTGCTACTAAAGGCATACATTATAAAATATTTGCATTGATCTAGATTAATCAGCACTGGGGCTGTGGAGATTGCTTCCTTGACCTTTTCAAAAGCCTCCCGAGCTTCCGTTGTCCACTTGAAAATTTGATCCTTGTAGACACCGAAATCTGGTTTTTAGCCTACGACTTTCATATTCTTCATATTTCGTATTCTTCATGGTCATGATTAAATAATCTTAATTATTTAATTCATCTTCTTTTAATTCTTCTATTAATTAAATAATCTTAATTATTTAATTAATTCACACTTTTCTTTATTCTATCTGGTTAATTAAATAAACGCTTTTTATTTAATTATGTTACTAATTAACCTTATATGTCTTGTCAAATTAAATAAATTCTTATTTAATTTATTCTTTATCATATTTCAACTATAATTAAATAAATTCATTATTTATTTAATTATTCGTTTAAATCCCTTCATCATTTAATTAAATAAATCTTATTTATTTAATTATTCTTCAAATATCGAGTCTTGAATTAAATGAATTATTTAATTCATTAATTCTATTTTAACATTCCTCTATATTTTAGATAATTATGTCAGTTATCTAAGTATTCACTTTTACTCATTCGACATCTATTTTAATCGTTCGGTTAACTATTGATTTAATGTCAAGTGGTTGTCTCAAGTAATCTCTTCGGATCATTCAATCGTCAGTTCTAACTCAATTGCGTGTACATGCGGATTAATTAAATATTCTTACTTAATTAATTAAGTGTTGTCGTGCGTTCGAACAAGAGTCGTTATAATCAATCTTCATCTTTGTCATGCAAAGATATTTCTTCTATTTTCAAATGTTGAACTGAAGATTAAATCATTTATTTAATCTTTAATTCTATTTCTAATTCGAATCACTCATGTCATCACTGTCAGTTATCAGAATGCATGTCTAATCAGTCAATCTCAACCGTCCGTTAATCTTTCGATCTTGGCCTGTCGTTCAAATAATCAATTTTCTATAAATTGATTTGTCCTTCTTCATTCCAATCTCTCTCACGAATTTTGTAACTTTGGAGAGCACTTTGTCTTGAATCTTCGATATTTTGCTAATCATTATCTTAGGCTATACTTGCACGAACTTGAAAATCTGAGGGCAATTATACTACACAAGCAAAATGGAGAAGGGCAATCGAGATGAATCATGGAAATACGTTTGGAATTGGTGAGATTGTTCTAATTTTTAATTACGTTTTTACTTTCCCATGTTCTTTGTTGCTTAACATTTAGATTTGCATTCTAGATCTAGTATTGCATGCATGTTTGCTTCTAATCTTCTTTGTTGTCTATAGTGAAATTTTCTATTGGCGTTACAATCCTTTTTCAGCATTAGGGTGATCGGCCTAATCATTCCCGCAAAATCGGAAATAAATTTGCTGACAAAATTTACCTTGCCGAGAAAAGACTGGAAGCCTTTCTTATTTACCGGGAGGGGAAGCTCCTTGATAGCCCTTACTCGTTTGGGGTCAATTGAAATACCTTCTTTAGACACAACATGCCCTAACAGCTTACCCTGCGGTACTCCGAATACACATTTCTTTGGATTTAAGGAAACCCCGAACTCTTGGAATTTTCGAAAAACTAATTCCAAATGATCAAAATGATCATTTTTAGATTTAGAGAACACAGTAAGGTCATCCAAATAGATTAGAATAAACTTATTGATCAGTTCGCTAAATGCGATGTCCATTGCTCACTGGAAAGTTGCCCCTGCATTGGATAAACCAAAAGGCATTTTAGCATATGCAAATGTTCCCCACTTGGTGGTGAACATAGTCTTATGTTAATCTTCTTCTTTAACTCGAATCTGGTTATAGCTAGAGAAGTCATCCAGCAGAGAGAACATTTCCAATCCTGCGACAGTTTGGAGGATTGACTCCATAGAAGGCAATGGATAGTGATCCTTCAGAGATGCTCTGTTCAGGTCTCGGAAGTCTACACATAAGCGGATATCACCATTCTTCTTTCGGACTGGTACCAGATTCGATACCCAGGTACTATGTTTGATTGGGAAGACAATATGTGAATCGATGAGCTTGGTTAGCTCTTGTGCCATCAGGGCTTCAACTTTAGGGTTGACTGGCCTCTACTTCTATCGGACTGGTTTTGCACCTTCTGTTAGTTCAATAGTGTGCTGGATGATTCCAGGGTTGTAACCCTCCAGATCATCGTAGGACCAAGCCACTACTCCATAATTTTTGCAGAAACCGATAAGTCTTTCTCTATCTCGCTGCGGGACATCTTTTTCGACCCGGAGATTCTTGCCATCAGAGACTCGAAGGTTTTCATAATCACTTTTTTCTGCGATGAACTTCCGCTTATCATTTTGGGCGTCATTACAATCGAAAAAATTCTCGAGAGTAACTAACCCTTTTGGAAGTTTATTTGACTTGAGCTGCATAATTTGTCCTTCATAGGCCTCGACGATCTTTGGTTGAAGTTGATCAGCAAATTCCCCAGAGTGCTGGATAAACGAGGCGATGTGCTCATCACTTTCAAAGACTTGCCAACTCTGATTATTATTAGGAATTGCTAGTCGGACAAGCACTCACACTGAATATCTATTCTGAAGAAAGTCAGAAACAGGATCAAACTGACCACCGATCACAGCCATGCGATCTGCATCGCTATTCTGCATTCGGGGAACGGTCAGGATGTTGAAAGCTTCAAAACCTTCAATCAGGTCCCAGATTCGATGCCAATAGGATCTCATTCGGACATTCTTTGCTGCAGAAATTCCTCGAACCTAATTAACTACCAGTTCGGAATCCCCGAACACAATTAATTGCTTAATACCCATTCGTTCCGCTAGGCTTAGGCCTTGGACTAACCCTTCATATTCAGCTTCATTGTTTGAACAGGCGAATTGGAATCAGAAAGACCTCAACAACTTTTCATTCTGCGAGGATATCAGATATACCCATGCTCCAGCTCCAACTTTGCTCCTTGCTCTGTCAAAATACAACGTCCACAGCTCACTTGCTTAGTTATCGTCAGATTCTTTGGCGACCTTCGGAAGAACTTGGTCTTCATCATAAATCACATATGTGCCCAATCCGGTAGCATGATAATTCCCGAAAGGATCATTGTTTATATGTTTGCTTAACAGAGCATCTTCCTTATCATTTCGGTCTCCACTCACCCTCTCTTCTTCTAGCAGTTCGACATTATACATATCCTGCTTGGTGATAGAGGTATGTGCGACCTCAAAATTGATCAGGGCTTCATCTGCCACGTGTTCTGAATGTAGAGCCTCTGATTCTATCTTTATTTTTGCACCATGCTTGGTCCTAAGTATTAGATGTGACCAATCTAAAGACAAATATCCACCCACCTTTGAAGTAAATTCACGAGATAGACAGAGACCGAACATAAGAGGAACATCTATGATCACCGTATCTTGTGGGACCGTGATACTTGGGCAGACAAATAGAGTTAACGGGAGCGCTTTGATGACACCCACAGTATCAACTTTATTTCCATCCAACTGCATCACCCCTTTCTTCATAGGTTCGTAGCTGAGTCCCAAGGCTTCGGCTATCAATTTTCGCATAACCGTTGTACTAGCGCCAGAATCAATCATAGCGTTGTGTAATAGCTTTCCCCTACAATGAGAGTCAAGAAGAAGGGTTGAGGTTTTGGCCTACCTCTGCCTTCCGCATGGGCTTCCTTCATTTTGTCTACAAGAACCTTAGCTAGTGGTATTTGATAAACCACCTCTGTACTGGCAGACAGCTCTGTTGGTGCTGAGTTAATTTCTTGCTGAAGCGCTTTCTGTAGCATAGTCTTTTATTCCGGGATAGCTAGAATGTTCCATAAAGACACATTAATAGATGATTTCTTTAATTGCTCCACCACATTAAAAGGTGACGAGCTCAGAGATTTCTACTCCTTTACTCTTGTTATAATAATTTCCTTCCGTGGTTGAGAAGGCGAAGAGGCGGTCGAAGCGCCAGGAATTTGATTGGACACGCCTTGGCGTTGCGGGCTGTCCGAAAGTGAAACAACAGGCTCACCGGTGAATCTCCTCTTTGAGCGTGTATTATAATCAGACTGCACCTGTGGTGTTATAGATATGGATGCATCATTGGCAAACACCGTTTCCTTATCCTCCATCCAAGAGAAGAGTGCATGATCTGGAGCAATGTCAAACTCTTGCTTTAAAGACATTCCTTGCATTTGCGCAGTAAGGACCGCACTCTCCACTGGTGAGTCATAAGCATGTCCTCCATTTTCTGTTGTAATACCTTGACTGCGTTGCTCTGCCACCTTCTGTTGTAAGTTGCCACGCGGACAATTTCGGGGCATATGTGCATCGTTTCAGGGGAAGCACCATGGATTGATGTCATCACTAAGATTGTTTTGTCCGGCGGTTAATTCTCTACTTGAACTTGGCGACGCACTTGTGAGCGGGGTAGGCACCAGAACCATTTGTTTTGTAGTCGGCGCTAGTGGATTAGTGTGAGGCGCACTCTGATATTAATTTTGCTGATAAGTAGAGCGCCCACCTTGATAGTTTTGATATGCGGGCCGTGGAGGCGTTGCTTGGTTCCGCTTGAGAGTTGTTATGTCATTTGCCATAGTTCGCAACATCTCCTTGAGGTCGCCTATTTCATCCTTGGAAGAATCCGATGTAGAAGGCAAGCTTTCAGGAGTGGCCGCATATGAATACATTGACTGGGGAGTTGTTGCCGCACTAGTCGATGCAACCTCTTGTGTTGAGTTTGATATTTCAAGAAATATTGAGATTATAGGTCGAGGAGGCAATTTTCCGCAATCTATCAAATGATTCTCAGCTTTGATAGCGGTAGCATAAGCATTTGGTAGAGTGGCTCCTCCCAAAGACTTAATCATCACAAAAATGTCGAGGTTAATGGACTTCAGATAAAATATAAATGCTAGTTCTGGAGTCGAGCGGATGGTCACAGGGATCCTCTGCCAATTTGAGTGAAATCGGGCATTGAAATCCGTCAGGGCCTCCTGGGGCGCTCATCTTATGACGGATAGCTAATAATATAACGAAGAACGATCTTCGTCATTTAAGAACCTTTCATAGAATGGATCTCCGAGGTCATCCCAAGTGTGAATAGTATTAGGAGTCAGTGTTCGATACCAATCCAGAGCCTTTCCTTTGAAAGACGCAGCGAGGAGCCTCAGTGCTACATTATGCACTGTAATATCGTGTACCAGACATACATCCGCTACATCCTGCAAATGCTCTGTTGGCATTTTTGTGTTGTCTCTGGCAAATTTGGGAAGAGCTTTTAGGGCCGAAACCGGAATAGCACCCCAAACAGCAGGCGCTACCGAAGGTACCAGGGGACTTCCAGCATCCCATGCTACATAGTTTCTATTCGCGGCCGGCAACATGGTGAGAGGAAAGGGCGGTGGGGATGGAACGGTTACTAGCTGATTTGCGGCCTGGACTATCCCTAGCGGAGGTACTAGTAAACCTGGGTTATTTGTAGTCTGGGATCTAGTTACAGGCCGATGGCTCATACACCCCTCTATAAGGTAATTTCATTAGTTCAGGTCCCACTGGGCGTGCCAGAAAAAGGACAAACTGTTGACGCCAAAAATTGACGAGGTAACAGTGCCTTATGGGAAACTCAGTTCAAGGGGGAACCCTTTGCGCCAAACTGAGTGACCTCCATATTTTAAAGAAGTCGGCTTCTTCTATAATGGGTTTTGGAAAGGGAAGAGGAAATGGATATAATGAAGCAAAGTCTAATTTAAGGCGATGTGCCAAAATTCGCTGATGGGCACAATAAATCATAGATTTTAAGGGCCTGAATGGTGTTGTCACGTTCCAAAACGTCGGAGACTTAAAGCTATAGCATAAACAATTCATTTATTGACATAAAATAATATCGCATACATCCTTACTACTAAGAAGAGTCATTTAGACATGATTTAAATAAGCAAGCTTGTATTCAATATATAGAAGTTTTGTCAAATGAAATGCTTAAGACAATAAAAAGCACAGTTTATAGTTTAATCAAAACATGAAAAATAGAAAGGCCGAACAATGGGCACAGTCTGAAAGTTTCTTGCAAATAAACATGTAAAAGAGGCCTGGTGTTTCTTGCTAAAACCAGTATCCTTTTTAAAATTTCTTGGACCTCTCCTCTCATCAACCGAGGGAGTATATATAGCCGGAGAGAAAATTCCCACCGCTTTGGAGAGTTGTAATAGGAAAGATTTCCCGATCCCCTGCAATAATGCCAGAATCAAAATATTCCCCAAGCCGTTACAATGGCAACGAGTTAGAACACAACATCTGGTCATCCAGTTGCAGGCGCGCCCTTTGCAATGATGGCAGTGGTCCCAGATTCGATCGAGGCGACAAGTGTCATCCACCGCTTCAAACGACCATGACGAGTGGCATCCAATAGCATAATCTTCTCCAGCCAGTCTATCGCCCGCCTCAATGATCAGTTAAAAGGCACGTGGCAGCGTGTCGCTGCCCAAATGAAAACTTCTCTCATTACTGCCGAGAGATTGCGAAGATGCAACACGTGTCTAATGGGCTGAGGTCCTTGTTGTAGTGGAGAGAAAGTTGCATCAACCAGGTGCGAAAGACGCGTGGCAGCGTTTCGCAGCCCGCGGTTGTTCACCTCCTTGCTGTGTTGAAAGAGCTGCGAACGGTTACCACCTAGCAGGAGGTGGGGCCCACCAAAAATAAAAGAAGGTCCGCGGAAGTATTTCGTAGCCCGCAACTGCTTACCTCATCCCTTCATGAAAAACTTGTGACACGCCGCCACGTAACAAGATGTAGGTCCCTCCGACAATCTTTTGAAGTGACGGCCTCCGCAGAAGGCTTTTGTAACCCGAAGAGACCCCAAGGCAAAAAGAAATAAAAACCTTCACAAGTGAGACATGTGGATGCCCAGCGCAGCCTATCAGGACCCGAAAGGGAAGCCGCTACCTGAAGTTGCGAAGAGGAGATGCGCAGGCCGGTAAACACACCATTACAAAAGAAACCCGAAGGGAGTTGTTTGAATATTTATTTTAACATTTACCATCCGCGTAGTGATGTCCCCTTGTCCTTTTAATAAATATTTTGTTTTGTAAAAGGATGAACTTCGTGCAACCGTTGATCAACTATCGTTTGATCTCAGTCGCTCCCAGCCAATCCCACGATGACCCCACCACACCGCTTTGGTTGATCATGATATCATGGGCAAGCACCACGTGTCCTATCTGGTGAGGCCAAAGGTGATAAGTTTGGTTGACCGTTGATCAATTGTCATCAGATCTTAACAATTTCCCGCCATCGCGTGATCGAAAGTTGCAAGGTTTTTACTGATCGTGATGTCATGGGTGAGCGCCACGTGTCTCATCTGATGAAGCTGAAGGAATGAAGGAAATACTATGGTAAATTAATCTGGCCTTAATACATTAAAAGGTGGGTTACTAAAATTTTCTTAAGGTGCACATGTTTTAAATCAGTGGATATGTTATAATCTTGATGAAAAAACTGCTCGACAGTTAATAATAAGGTTGGAGAATGTGTTGAAGGAACAAGATCACGAATGCGCAAGATCTATGATTTCCCCCCATCACGTGATCCAAAGTTGCAGGATCTTTACTAATTGCGATATTGCGGGCGATCGCCACGTGGACGGCTAAAATTTAATTTTGCATCAAATATGGTTGGAGTCGTTCCTGCAGTGCGCGAGTGAGCTTTAATGGCTGATGAGACATTTTCTAGAATGATTTGATCAAGATAAAATAAATTCTCCTATTTTATTTTTATCACAAAGCATTCAAGTATTTTGTGGAGCAGTTTCAGAGCCGAAAGCGAAGTTGTGAATCTCTACAGCCAGAATTTGGGACTTCTGCAAACAAAGTCGTGAGTTAATTTTTGTGCTTCCCAATCATTATGCACTTGAATTTGGGAAAAGATTTGATGTGCTTGTCATTGAGCTTGTTGATAAACGTGTTAGGGCTATAGTTTAATTATAGTTTTGAGAAATTGTAGTGTTTTGTTCTATAATTTCCTATCTATAGTTAGTCCTAGCTATTTGAAGTGTGAAATTGTAAAAAGACCCTAGTTTGTCCAAGATGGCACCACTAAAGCAACATTCTGGCCAAGTCGACTATTTAAAAAGAAACCTGTATGATGATTTCCTAGATCAATTGCCCTACTCAACGAATGATAGGAAGAAGGGATTGGTTCTAATGTGAGGGAAAATCCTAGGGGAAGGGTTAGTATATAATTTCTCTAACATTGTCGATGCCAGGGTTCCTCTCACAGGCTTGGAAATGTTTAGATTATGGTATGGACAAAGGAATTTGACTCACCCCTTTTCAAACAGCTGGATGTATGATTTGGGAAAGTTGGTGGTCCCAAACATATTCTCTGACATAGACTTACTTAGGGTAGTGGCTGCAAGATATGACCCTGTCACACGGGTAATCAGGGATAATGATGGAAAGGTTCTATTGAGCGTTAATAGAGAAGAGGTCCAGCAGATTTAAGACTTGGTTCCTATCAATCTTGAGAAAATGAAGCAGGAATATGCAAAGTGGAAGTCTCTTTTTAGAGCTAAGTTGCTTCCACCCCATCTGGCTAAGACAGGAGGTTCACGATTTCATATCAGCCCTAGTGACCAAGAACCTTTTAGATTAAACTGTTTTGCAAATCATTTCTTGGCCACTTTCTATTCATTGTGTTAGATTTTGGGTTTCAGTCTTGGTGCGGTGATTCCTATTGCATACATGTTCATGGGGGTGCAAATACAACACACTAACTTCTCTGTGACATATGACTTTGCTTCTTTCTTGGCTGAGAGGATACATGAAGGGTTGTCAAAGTTGCAGAAAAATGATACCGACACTCAATTCTTCTGGTATTCTATGTTGATGCATATGTTCTTGTTCAAGAATGCTGACTTTTTTCTCTGAAAAGATGGAATTAAGGTAATCGGTTGATGGAGAAATATTGCCAGTACAATTATGGGCTACAGATTTATCTTGCAATAAGGAAAGCACCAGTTATGTGCAATTTGATAATTGCTTTGCTTCTAGATTGAGGGCTAGACTGATGGTGAATGTACCTAGGATCCTTGAGGAATTGCATAATTTCCTCAGGCCAAAAGGGAGGAAGCCAGAATTGAAAGTTTTCCATAACTGGGGTGACATTATCCCATACCCAGTCAGCATTGTTTTGAGAGTATACGGTTTTCAAAGAACCCCCCATATACTGCCATTCAATGTACCACCAAGAGTGGGGTTTGCAAAATTTATGTAGCAAATAGGTTGTATCCATGAGGACAACCTCACAGGGAGGGGTAAGGGAACATTTTTCCCTAATTATACAATGGTGTCTGATTTTTCCTTTTCAAAAGGAGGTTGGGTGCATTTTGAGAAATTCTTTGATGATTACCATTTGAGGTGTGGTCTAAAGAAACAGCATGATCCTGAGGGTTTCTTTTCCCTTTTCAGACAAAGAATAAAGGCTGAAAAATTTGTGCATGAGTTCAACTTTCCTGAGGATTTGATCAAAAATGAATTTGATATAAATAGGCAGGAGTTGAACAAGGAGAAATGGATAGCTTATGATAAGCTATTAGATATTGTGCATAAGATGAATCCGAAGTATAATCCATTGTTGGAGTTCAATCCATACCATAAGAAGATTGACTTTCTAATGAAGAACTTCAAGGAAATTATGGGCACATTGAGGACCAAAAAGATAAATTTAGAACTGAGTCTAGGTGTACAGGAACAAGGTGTCAGGCCAATTGAAACAAGGCCAGCATACCAGCCTATAGAAAGGTGGCCTATTTATAGGAGGAAAAAGGATGATAGCAGTGATGAAGAGGAAGTGGACATAAAAGAAAAGAAAATAATGAAGTTGCCTTCACAACCAGGTCCAAAATTAAAATTGTCTGGGAAAATTAAAATCATTGATTTAGAATCATCACCAGAAGATAGTCCCTCATCACCACCATCTGAGCCAAGCCCTAAAAGACAAAGAATTGATCAACCATAGGAGGATCTAATGGATGAAATTATTGTTACTGATCAGGACATGTAGGTTGGTATGCCTTCCCCTCCTAGGCCAGTTGAATTGGTTCTATCTGATTTAGATATGAAAGGAAAAAGTGTACAAGATGCAAGAATGGAAGCATGTAAGGAGTTTTTAGATGAAAATACATTTGTAAAAACTCATGTATTCTTGCAATTGGTATGGAGGATGAAATTTCAAGAATATCAAGAGAAATGTAAGAAGAGAAGAGAACTAAGGCCTGACAGGTCAGACCAGGATAATGATAAGGAGGTAAAAGCTGAATTAATAGAGGAATTTAAGAACATCACTCCTGAAGAGGGAAGAAGACTGGTGAGTCAAGCTGGTGTGTTGATTCTTCCTGAATGGGACATTGCATATGCTATAGCATTTAATGCTATTTTAAAGTCCAAGCATTCTTTGCAAGACTCTGAAGAAGAAGTCAAGGAAGCATTGCAAGATTCTTCCTTCAGTGAGGAATATGAAACTTTGGCAATTTGGGCATTGGCCCCTCAAGGAAGAAAGCCAAATGTTACGGATATTAATCCAAATTTCAGAGGAGGATTAATAATAAAGAGAGCTTCATAGACCTCAACCACTAAGGCCACTAATTTGACTGTGAATGTGGCCAAATTGGCCCAAAAGACTGCTGAAAGGGAGGAGGTTGAAAATGAGAGCCTAATGGAGAAGTATAACTTTTTGATTGAGGAATACAACAAGATGTAACAGAGGAATGTTGAGTTGCAGACTGAGGTGGAAAGGTTTAGCTATAAATAGATTGGGGAGACATCAAGTGCTTCAGGGACCAGTACATTACCTTCCATAGCAGGGTCAGTGCCTCCTGCTTCTCCAATTGTTTCCACACCAGGGTCTCCTAGTCAGAATCTTTCTCTCACCCCTCCTTTAGAACAAATTGATGAAGAAACAGAGTGCTCTGTTGATCCTACAAAGACCCATCTTTTGCAAAGAATTGATCAATTGCAGACATCATTGAAGGTAAGTGAGGAGGGATCTCTTTCAAAGCAAAAGGAGATTGTTACTACTGTCTTGAGGCATTTAAATGAAAAGGTTGATAGTAAATTGCTATCTATACATTCTTTATATTCTTTGCTATTAAATGCAATAAAGAATATTGATAGGGATCAGGAAGTAGTGATACCATTGATTGAAAATTGGATCCTTAGGGCCAGTGATTTAGATGTCATGTATAAGGCTTCAAGGTTTGATACAAATAATAGGCCCCAATCATTAAAGCCTACTAAAGTGTTGGTTAAATCATTGCAAGGTTTTTAGACCCTACCAGATGATTTTAGTAGGGAGATCAAAGAATTGGTGAAGAATTTTAATGATTGGGGTAACACATTATTACCAGATATAATTGATGAGCAGGGGAAATTCAAGTCACTCCAGCAGTGGTAGGATCAAGCAAATGAAGTCATCAATGATCAAATTAAATTAATTTGTGATGAGTCAGATTATGACTTGTTGGTGAGCTGTATGGATAAAATCATTAGTACCTACTCATTTTTGGAAGCTTTTGAAAGAGATGCAAATCAGGTAGCGGTAAAATACACACCTTATAATAAGGTGAATGAGGTGATTAATTTTGACTGGCCGACTGATGAAGAATACTAGAAATGGGTAACTAAATATTTGACTAAGGAAGAGTAAAAGGAATGGACTACTAACAAGTGGTAAATCGGATGTTGCAGTTACAATGGTTTTTAGTTTTGCTTTGATGGCATTCTCAGCGTGGGTTTCTTGTGGTTTTTTGTTGTTGCATCAACTTTTCTCAACTGACATGATGAACAAGAATATTCTCCAAGGTGATGGTTGTTGTAACAATTTTTGGAATATCACCAGGTGTGCCAACTGGCTGGTGACATGTGTACTTTCTGGCCTGATGCTTGTTTGCTCCTTCATTTTCTATAAGAAGGATTTCAAGGCCAGAAGTATGGGTTAGCAAGTTAGATAATTTTTGGTCGAGTGTAGGTGAAGTTGCAGAGAAAATTGTAAAGACTGATGGTTTTATAGAGAAATACAATTTAGGTTCTGAGTTATTCTATAATCAATTTTGAATTCATGGGGATTTAATGTTGTATAATAGTACTAGCATTTGAGTTGAAATGATAAATTCAAACTCATGTCTCTCCACTGTACATGCATATCCGAATTTTGAATAAGATGACTAAGGGTTGTTTCATTCACCTCCTGTTGTGGTGTGTATAATCCTTATTTTAGCTTTAATTCAAGGAATTAATTAAAATGCTTGAATGGGATTATAGGCGGATATGTTTTGTATAAGGATTTGATAAGTAGTATTGGGTGAGAATGCATACTGATGAAATTGTAATGCAATATTGTCATGGATCTTATAAGTTACATGTTATGTATTAAATCTGTCATAAACCTTTAGATGCTTATGAATTTGACTCCTACAATGGATATATGGCACTAATATAAGTTGTACTTATTTGTGTAGTTCAATAATTGTTTGTCTTTGCCTAGAGCTTGCTACAAATTGCAAATTAATGACTATATTTTACTATGGATTGTGTTGCAGTTATCTCGTGCTCCACATAGTTGATATTATCGGTGAACAACCAATTTTATTCTATATTATCCTATTGTGTTGAGCTATTCAATGGGATTATCTATTATGTGTTAATATTTTTTATGATATGGGTACAGAGGTTGTAAACACATTAAGGGATCACCCTCTCGGTTCTTGCGAGCCCAAAGTGTAGGAGGATTTTTAATGTCTCGTCAGTTGGTCCGAGGTCCTTTGAGTTGCCCTTGATTGGAATTGGCAATCCCATAGGTAGATTAGAAGACCACCTGGTTACAGTGTAAAAACAAACCAACACCCTATACCTTTAACCCTAAACCTAAACCATTAACCTTAAACTCTCCCCCTCTATCTCTCCCACTCAGTCCCTCCTCCTCTCTCTCTCAAGTCTCACCCTCCTACCCCTCTCCCTCTCTCAAGTCTCTCTCTCTCACACCTCCTCCTCTCTCTCCTCTACCCATAACCCTCTACCCTCTATCTCTCTCCCACTCCTTCGTCTCTCTCTCACTAAATCCCTCTATCTCTCTCTCCTCTACCTATTGGTTGTTTTTACTGTAACTAGGTTGGTCTTCTAATTTACCTATGGAATTTCCAATTCAATCTAGGGCAACTCGAAGGTTCGGACCAACTAGCGAGGATTTTAAAGACCTCCTACACTTTGGGCTCTGCAGAGACCCAGGAGGGTGATCCCTTAATGCATTTACAACCTCTGCACCATTATTGTAAACAACATTAACATCAACAGATAATCTCATTTAATAGCTCAACATAATAGCATAATACTGAATAGAATTGGTTGTTCATCAGTAATATCAACTATTTAGAGCATGAGATAACTAAAACACATTCCACTGTGTAAAATAGTCATTGATTTGAAATTTGTAGCAAGCACTAGGCAAAGACAAACAAAATACTAAACCATACAAATTAGTACAACTTACATCAATGCCATATATCCATTGAGGGAGTCAAATTCATAAACATCTAAGGGTTTATGACAAATTTAACACATAACATATAAGATCCTTGAGAACATTGATTTACAATTTCATCAACATGTATTCCAACCCAATACTACTAATCAAATCCTTATATAGAACATATCCACCAACAATCCCCATTTAAGATGTTTTGAATGCTTTGTGATACCAAAAGTAGAAGAATAGTTGCTTTATTTTGATCAAACCATGGCAGTAGATGTCATGGTCGCCACTAAAGCTTACTCGCGCATTGTACGAACGGCTCTAATTGTATTTGATGTAGATTCAAATATTAGTCGTTGATCCTTCACCTTGGTGATATCATCGAACAACTACCTTCAAAGCAAACTGACATAGTCTCCATCATGGCAATAAGGGGCCCACCATACTACTCATTTCCAAGGAGATCCACGTGGCGCCCACCCATGATATCACAATCAATAAAGACCTTGCAACTTTTTATCACGCGATGGCAGGCAACTATGGATCTCAACCATCGGCAATACTATTCATTCAACATAGTCACCAACCTTGTTATTAACCATCGAGCACCTTTCTACCGAGATTATAACATCTCCATTGATTTAAAACATGTGCATCTTATAACTGCTTTAGTAACATGTGGCATAATGTATTAAAGACACATCAAAGTATTTATCATTCCTTCACCTTCACAGTGTGGTGGGGTCATCACGGGATGGCAAGGAATGGCTGAGATCACATGGCGATTAATCTACGGCCATGCGAACTTCTCCCTCTGCAAAATAAAAACATTTATTAGGGGAGAGGACCCATTAGTCGTGCGGGGTCCAATAGTCACGCACTCAATCGTGATGATAATACCCAGTCTTACCACATATTTATACTATATATTGTAAATAAACAGTCCAAATGTAAATAAAGAAAAAACCAAATATTGATAAAAAATGGACCCATACTTGAACACATGAGAACCTCTAAATGTTATATGAAAAAAACATAAATACATTCATGAAGAAGTGAAATAAGTTATTTTTTGTTTCAAATAAAATATCACAACTCTCCACTATAAATATATCATTTAAAAAATAAAATACTCATTTAATAAAATAAGACACTCATTTAAACAAGTATTGTTATCATAGTGAAAAAATATTGTTCTTATGTGTACAACAATTGGGGTAGCAATGTACAAGCATTGGATAATTTTATATTAATAGTTTTTCCTATCACAAATATAAAAGGTGAGCACAATAAATAACATTTATTTTCCCATTAAATGTGAAGGATTTTCAAAAAGTTTTAGTGTTCAACTATTGGTCCATTTTTGTTCAATATAAGTTGTATTTTAAATCATTATGTGTTGTTTTTATAACAACAAATAGATATTTTGTGTTCAACTATTAGTCCATGTGTTGAATATAAAAGGTAGAGATATCAAAGATTTATGGTTATCAATAAGTATTTGGTCCACTTAGGTTGTATATTAATTTTAATTTAAATAAAAATATCATATTCTACAAGCAACAAATGATATTTTTTTGGTTCAACTATTGGGGGTTTCATGATTAAGTTTTGGTCGAACCTTTAAAAAGTCAAATTTTAGACACTTCTCAAAAGATCTGCGATGTGGCGAGTTGCATGATGAGTTGTGCCTCCAAACCTTAGTTATAGATAAATAAGAGACTAGTCCAAAAAAAAAATGAAGGTTCTACGATATTCCAATCAATTACTACATGTTGAGAAAGTTAGCCTGCACGACTATTGGGCCCTCTCCCCTAAAGGAAAAAGGGGACATCACTAGGCCGATGACAAAAAATGAACAATGACATAAGTTGTTTTAACGAGGGAACACAGGACCA
>VDFB02000017.1:117024937-117072034 GCA_007258455.2 Sequoia sempervirens | reverse complement strand
ATCTCAAATAGCTCACTCACTATCACTTAAAGATTCCTTTCATGAGCATCCTTCTATAAAATCAAACTATGCCCTATAGACTGCCTAGTTACTACAGGGGACTCATTGATTCATGGTATTGTAGTTCTTAAGATCCTTCAACCTTATTGACACTACTTCACAGTCCACAAGGTATTATTCACTATTCTCCCAGCTTTGATGAGTCTCAAAACACTGCTCAAACATGCAATCCACTACCTCCATTATACATTAATGGCTAAGAAGAAACATTGAACCTATGATTACTTCACTATTACTTCATTTGACAGTCATTCCCCATTGCATTTTCTCCTTGTCTAACACTACCAAAAGCATTTGAAAAACCCTTAAGGTCAGCAAGGGGGTAAAGAAACTCACTGTTAAAATCTCCACTTTACTATGCAAGGTTTGAGCTTTATTATCTTGTCACCGCTCAGCCTCTTTTTGACTATCACATCTCAAGTGACTGCCATTCTTCTTACCATAGATTGCATTTACAAATGTCACTAAGCTACATAGTGTGCTTGTTATTGGCTACAATCTTTAGATTGCAATATTTTGTTATTAGCTACAATGTCTCAATATTTCTGGTATTGCAACCTTACTAATCTGCTATAGTTATTGTTTATGTTTCTACAGAGGCCTAGGGTTTGTACCCTAATCATGCTCTTACTAATGCTTTTGTTGGTATTAAAAAACAACCTTAAATCTTGAATCAGAAAATTAGTTGTCTTGACAAAGTTGTATAATCTTGGATTGTATCCTAGAGTGTGTGGGAAGCTTGTGTTTGATCATTAAGGTATGTAAACTTGATCAGGGAAATGTATCCTATATAGCATGGGTCTTGCTTTAATACTTTCCATAATGGTTATTAGTAGATCACATTATTATAGTTTGTGGTAACCCAAGATTGCATTCAAGTATGTAACAAACTTGGTTTGTAGTTTAAGCTATACACTTTAAGTAACATTCATAAGGTTTAGAAAATCTTGATCACTCTCTAGAATAGCCCATTAAACATGGGTTGTGCTTGAATTCACTACATAATTGATATAACACAACCACTCTGCATATCAACCAGAGTTATAGGCTCTTTATTGCAGCAAGAGGTAATCACTCTTCGATCATGCTATAATTACATCCTAACCTGTTAAACTTGAGACAACCTGAATGCACCCAATGATGATTGACACCTACATTATACAACCTGAATTAACTACATTATATGAGTGCCTCCATTTCTATCACAACATAGCCACATTAAACTTGGGTCACACATGAATGCATCCTGTATTTGTTATAGCACAACTGTGCCACATGACCAATAGAGTTATGGATCACATAATTACAGTCACAAGAATTTGTTCCTTGGTTGTGATCTTATGGTGATTCCACACAACAAAATCTGGACATGAAATTCTCAAAACCCTAAACCTCTAAAAATGAAATTTGATGAGATGTTGCTTTAAATTATAATTTTCAAACCTGGAACTACAAATCTGACTTCACAATTGAATTCTGCAAAGAGACAATGACTACCCTCAACCTGGCAATATCTTCTTGAATTTTTTCTGATTTTTTCCAAGAAAATCGTCCTTAGTTCTCCACAAACTGTCTCAAGTAGAGCAAAACACTATCGCAATAAATCAGTGAACTCACTTTTCTTTATGTCGGCCACAATTTGATTTTTTCTATTTTTCATGCTTGTCGAAATTTTGACGAAACCTAGGTTCGTAGAAATTTCGACGAACGTTGAGGATAAACTTTCAAAAAATTGAAAATTACACATCAAATTTTACAAGCACTCGACGATACATCAAATTATACATATTTCATCGGACATTTTCGTCAGATTTTGTAGTCAAATGAGTTAGTGAGAGGAGAAAAATCACTATATAATTAACGAATGCTCAAATCATATGACAGGTGATAAGATTAAGTTTGTTAAACTTGAGAAGTTTGAAGGTGGTCTTATTAAGTTTGGTGATGATACATCTGCTAAGATATGTAGAAAAGGTTCAATTTTTTTTAATGGAAAAAATAATATAGAAGATGTTCTTTATGTCAAGGTTCTCGAGCATAATATTTTGAGAGTAGGAAAAATGTGTAGCAAAGGATATAACCTTATATTTTAGGATGGTGGTTGCGAAATCAGAAAATGAAGACCTAGGTTTTTTGTTGTTATAGGAACAAGGATAGATGGGAATATTTATCAACTCAAACATGCTAATGGTAAATGTTTTATGGCTCAAATAAATGAATTTTGCTATAGCATAGAAGAATGTGACATCAATTTTGATGGTCTATTGAGGATCAGCTCTACTCAAGTTGTGAGATATTTTCCAAGAATTACAAAGCCTATCAATGTAGTTTATAAGGAATGCAAAATTGGGAAGGAAACAAGAAAGAGGTTCAATATCAAAGAATATTCTACCGTAGGACCTTTGGAGTTAGTGCATATAAACCTATGTGGACCTACAAGAACAAGAAGCTTTCAAGGTGACATATATTTTATGTTGTTAATTGATGATTACTCTAGAATGAATTGGGTAACTTTTCTCAAAGAAAAATAAAAAAGCTCTAAACAAGTTAAAAGCATTTAAGGCTATGGTTGAGAATGAAATGGATATGAAAATCAAGTGCTTAAGGTTTGGAAGAGGTGGAGAGTTCACCTCCAATAAGTTTAACATTTTTTGTGAAGATCATGGAATAAATTAAGGCATTTGAAAACCCCTATAACTCTTGAATAGAATATAATGGAAAGAAATAGTGGGATAGTTTAGGAAGAAATAAGGAAAATGATGAAGGAATCAAATCTACCAAATTTCTATTGGAGATAAGCTATTCATATTACAGTATACATACTCAACAAAGTACAAGCAAGAGTAAATAGTTCAAAGACTCCCTACAAACTATGGTATGGAGGAACTCCTAATGTCAAATATTTCAGAGTATTTAGAAGCAAATGTTATATCAACAGAGATGAAGAAAACTTGGAAAATTTTGATGCAAGGTTAGATGAAGGAATCTTCCTTGGATATTTTATAAGAAGCAAGGCATAATGGTGCTACAACAAGAGGGTGAAGAATATAGTTGAAAGTGTAAGTGTCAAAGTAGATGAAGATCCATATAAAATATCATTGCTAGTAGAAGGATATGAATTTGATGAGTCCTCTTGCAGAGAAGAAGAAAAAGAAGAAGAGAAGGAAAAGGAGATGCAGGTTGAAGAGGGAAATTCTCTAGAAAGAATTCGTAATACTCCTAAGTATGTGCAAAAGAATCATTTTGAAGATCAAATAATTGGTATCAGAGCCCGGGTCATGGGTTCAAACCCCTCGCTTGCACTGGGGGGATTTTTGTAAGGTTTGTGCCCTTGGTCTCCTTGTGTTGTGCAGTGCAATGCTTGGGTTCATGACATGCCCTAGTTGCCTCTCGTGGACTCATTAACTTTGGCTATGACAAGAAGAAAAGTTGTTATGATAAAAGAACAGGTGAATTTGTGTCTACTTTCCAAAGTAGAACCTAAGACAATGATTGAGGCATATAAGGATGAGAATTGGACCAAAGATATGCAAGAATAATTGATGTAGATTGAGAATAATCAGACTTGGGAATTAGTCCCAAAACCAGAAAATAAGAATGTAATAAGAACTAAATGGGTATTTCAGAACAAGTTGAATGAGAATGGAGAAGTCAAAAATAAGGCTAGACTTGTGTGTAAGGGTTACTCACAAGTGGAAGGAATAGATTTTGAGGAGACATTTGGTCCTTTGGCAAGAATGGAGGCCATTAGGATTTTTTTGGTCTTTGCATCACATAAGGACTTCAAGGTTTATTAGATGGATGTGAAGTCTACATTCTGGAATGGTGAGTTAGAAGAAGAGGTATACATTAAAAAACCAGAAGGATTTCAATTATCAAATGATCCTAATATGGTTTGTAGATTGAAGAAGGAATTGTATGGACTCAAGCAATCTCCCAAAGCTTGGTATGCAAGATTGGATAAGTACTTGTTGTAGGAGGGATTAAATAAAGGTATCTTAGATAACAATCTTTATTTTAAATTTGAGAAGGATAAAATCTTGATTATGGTTGTGTATGTTGATGATATAATTTTTTTCAATCATATTGCACTTGAATCCTTGAATGACTAAATTCAGCAATTTGTTGAAACATGGGAACTATCTTCAGGCTATGGGTATTCCTATGGCGAAGATAGACCTCCAAATTCTAGGATGGTTCCTATATGATAATCAATTAGGTACTTGAAACTTTGATGGGAAAAGGGAAAAAACTTAATCTAATGCAAAACTGGAAAAGTTGAACTCTGGTGATGCACCTATTTGATTTAAAGAAAATAGATTAACTCACAACTGATTCATCATGAAGCTTATTTTCACAACTCAAATTGAACAATTTAACTGCATTAATGATTCACAGATAGGTCTGATAATTCATTCTTTATGAAGGAAGAATTTATTTTCACAACTTTAAAGTTATGGATATACTTGAGACACAATTTATGACCTCCAACTAAGATTGTTTCTTCGTGTACATGCATTCATGAATGTTGACAGAAATTTAAAGGTTCTGATCTCAAACATATTAAATTTGCATCCAAAAAATTCACAAAACAAAACACCTAAATCTAAGAAGGATAATATTTAACTTGCAATGACAAAAGAAGGAGCGCTCTGCAAATGATACTCTAAGATAACTTGTAAAGATTGCTGCATAATCTATTAAATTCTGAAAGTTGAGTTACATGATAATTCACTTTGCAAAATGCAAAGGCTGAAAAAATAAGAACTAGTGGAAAAATGACTAAGTCATTTTTCTTTATACAAAAAGCCTTTCCAATGCATGAAGATGAAACTGAAAGTCAATTTCAGTGTGCAAAAATGACAATTCCAAGGAAAATCCCAAGAAAAATAAAAATCTGGAAAAGAAAAGCTCAAACTCATGCAAAACTGAGTGAACTCGGGCTCAAACTCGCAGTCACAATGTGTACAACTGAACTGCAACTCAAACTAGCTCCAGAATGCATGAAAATAGCAATGAAAGTGATCTGAAAGTAATAATATCTCCTCAAATTTCCATTCACGAGCAACAATGAAAATGCATAAAAAGAGGGCCCATCGATGTTATTAACTGAGCTTCAACAACTCATAACTTTGTCTCATACTATAGGTGACCAAAGTTGATCTCAAAACTGCATGAAAACAGGATAAAAGCCTCTAGTTTTCCTTTGAGTGCATGATCAGTTGATTTCCAGAAATAGAACTCCAGTATTTTAATCATTCTACATAAAAAAAACCCCAGTTGCACTTATGTTTATTGCATGTTTTGGAAAAGGTGGTAGCTTTATTAAATATTAAAAACAATCATTTTCGATTATTTTAATATTTAATATGTTGAGTTTCTTACTCATACATTTTCATATTAAATATTAAGGTAATAGGAATATTACCATTTAATATTTAATTACTATAGTGACTTAGTCAAAATTATGCTAAGATTGAAGTGACACTATGTAAATATCTCAAAAATCAAACATAAGTTTGAATTCCACCTTAAAATGGCATAGGTAAGGGAAAATCATCAGGTCTTATTGAATTTGAAAGTCAACACCATAGTGACAAAAAGAATGAAATGATTTTATTTTTAAAATAAGGTAAAAAATGCCTATCATTCGACTTGAGCAAAGGCACCCTAAATCATTTCATTTCCACTTGTATTCCATCTTTTGGAGACCTTTCTGCCGCGCCGCCAATGAACAAGGTTTCAAGCTTGAGATGCCATATTTTCATGTTGTTTCTGATGGATTTCTGAAGATTGCTTCAAAGAAATGTAAGGTAAGTGCTTCTTCAATAGAAATCTGATCTTTTCTTTCATTTTAAAAGTGTTTTTCAAGCCTTATAGTTGCTGCTATGATGTTTTCCTAATGCATTCCTATTTATTATCTTTTCCTGTTGATCTTTCATTACTATGGGCCACCATTGGAGCCTTAGTCTGCACCTTGAGAGGAGAAATTTGAAAGAAACTTCATGGTATCTCATAAATTCCATGTTAGATCACACACTCCTTGTTTATAAAACTACTCAATTCGAGCTTCAGATAGTCATAAAATGACTGAAGTCTCTTTTATGCATATACCTCTCTCCATCAGCCCATGACTGCATATTTATGCATCTAGGTATTCATTCTTTTGAGGGTTTCTTTTCTAGCGGCATAAGTTTGGCCTCTAACACTATGGTTTCTGCTTCTCACTATAAAATACAAGGGTTTCCTCCATGATTATCTCCATTACCTCATATTTGAGATTTTATTCAAAAACCCCATGTGGGTTTAATCTTTTGTGAGACAAAAGACTATCTCTGGTCGTGACTCTACTGAGTTTGATTGTATTCACCATCTCTTGTATTCTGTAGTAGCACCTTGAAATAGAAACCTCATGCTTTCTCTGTCAAACTTCCCAGAAAATCAATGTGAAAGCATAATTGATCTTTACATCTATTGTTGTTCTTTATCTTATTATTCTTTGTTAAGAACATGCTTTAGACATAATTGTGATATACATTTTGGTTGATTGTAACTTCCATGAACATGTAATTTTGATGCTTTGACTTGTGAAGATTATGATGAATATTGAACCTTTGCTTGCCTTGATAATTGCTCATTATCATTGTTGTGCTTTTAATCCCTGACAGTTGTCATACTCTTGTATTGATGTTTTTTCAAGTGTTTAATTGTTGCTCCATTAATGATTGTCAATGTCATGTTATACTAGTTATGGTGTTCATTAGTTATTGACAGCTCTATTTATACCTACCTGATGGTACATATAAATGCCTCTATGGATGTCTTTATGAACTATACTTGCAATCTTCTTTGTAAATACTATCATCCTTCAGAATATTGCATCTGTTACTTGTCACTGAAAATTAATGACTATCCTTTTATTTGCTCTAAACTCCATAGACACTATTACATCCTTTTATCCTTTAAGACTGTCATTTTATTCTCCTTTCAAGCACCAAGGTTACTTTCACCTTAAGATGGAAATGAAAGCAGTTTTGACATTGATAGTCATAGTTACCATACCTTTCAAAGGTTGTCCACCTAACAATGTGATTGTTCCTGCACAATTGTTTGTTGTGTTTCTAATACATGAGTTTTCTCTGAGGCTTTAACTGTTCACTCTTTAGTGTTATTCAATAAGATACTATTGTCATTTCTTTCAAACTATCAGGTACCATGATTCATGCTATGGCTGTAATATTATTGCTACTCACTCATCCATTGCATGACTATTGTCTCTATTGCTCAATCAACTGCATTTGATAAATTTCTTGTCATGCTAGTTATACCTATAGCTTTTCCATTATTTTGAGTCAATGTTCTCATCAAGCTCTGATGTACTTGACAGTGCTTATGTCCTTTCCCTTCTTGACTTGATGAAAGATCTATGTTGATGCTATGAGTATTAAGTCGATGTGACCTCTGTCTGGAAACATTCATTTGTTCAGACCTTGTAGCTATGAATACATTCTGGTATTCTAAGTGGAGCACTATTTTATTTGTCTTCTTTTAATGCTCTTCACAGTTTATCAAAATTTCATTTCTTTAAAGTTCATGGAACAGTATTTGTGCTTAAAAAACATGTTTTTTATGAATAAAACACCTAATGGGGCAGTGTTATCATTATGAAATTGTTCAAACTGGTTTAAACATGCTGAATTGAAAATTGATGCTATAAGTTGCTTTTATGATAACTTTCTTATTTCATGACTGTAATTGATATCAATGACTCTCATGTATGATGTGAATGAGAGGTGTCCTCCTGATATGTTGAGCTCAACCCTTGTGAGAGCCCATTTCGCCCCACATATCTAATGAAATTAATCATAAATATAATGAACTTGTTCCTAGACATTTAAACAAACATACTAGTAAAATAAATGAAGTTGAAAGCTTCTATTGAATTTATGTTCCTTGATGATCAATTTTTGATGAATAAATCATCTGATGAATGCCTGAATGAATGTATACCACATCTTTGTTGGTAATATAGACATAAGGAAGGACTTGATTCTTCATTTCTCTAACACCACTTTTCAACAATCTTGCAGGAAACCTATGGAGCTTGGAACTGAACAATCTGGAGACATCGAAGTGGTGACAAGTGAAGGTGATTCGTCATTCTAGGAAATGACAAATCACTTTCTCTCTTATACCGATATTCTCTTCAGTTGTGTTGTGCACATTTCCTTTTTGTATTCATTATTTGATTTATAAAAATCAAATTGGCTACTCCCGTGGCTTGTGCAGGTCTTTAGTTTTTCCAATATGAATAGAACAACATTATTTTATGCAAATTTATGAGTTCCTTTGTTACAAACATTTGCATAATAACACTTGAAATTCACAAGTAATCAAATTCTGGAACGTAATGAACACTTAAGCAGAGATTTTTTGTACCTTCCTGTGATGAATGCAATTCAGCTCCACCTATTTTGAGTTGTAGCTAAAAATAGGTAACAATAATCTTTAATTGAAATGAGGAAATGTGTAAGAAGTTTGAAAAAGAGATGCATAATGAATTTGAGATGTCAATTTCTGGGGAAATGAATTTCTTCCTTGGGATTCCAATTAGTCAAACAGAAAAAGGAATATTCATTTCATAGTCAAAGTATGTTAAGGAAATGCCAAAGAAGTTTGGAATAGAAGACTCTAAATTGGTATGTACTCCTATGGTTACTGGTTGCAAGTTGAGAAAGAATGATGAATCTCTTAAGACTAATCAGAGCAAATACAGATCAATGATTAGTGGAGTGTTATATCTAATTTCTACTAGATTAGATATCATGTATGTAGTTTGTCTTGTGGATAGATTTCAAGAAGATCCCAGAGAATCACATGTAGTAGCAGTAAAGCGGATATTCAGATATTTGCAGAGCACTCTAGACTATGGTCTATGGTAGCCAAAGGATACTAATTTCTCTGTAAGTGCCTATATAGATGCAGATTGGGCAGGTTGTGTGCATAACAAAAGAAGTACTATTGGAGGTGCTTTCTTTCTTGGAAGTAGGTTAGTTTTTTGGCTAAGAAAAAAGTAGGATTCAATATATTTATCTAATACAAAGGTAGAATATATTGCTACAAAATCTTATTGCACATAGGTGTTGTTCATGAATCAGACATTGAAGGATATCATAATATCACATAATGAACCTATTTCTATCTTATGTGATAATACAAGTTCTATCAATATATCAAAATCTAGTGATGCATTCAATGACAAAGCATAACTCAATCCGATATCACTTTCTAAGAGAGAAGGTTGAAGAAAATGAGGTGAAGTTGGAGTATATGCCTACAAAGGATAGTTTTGTAGATATTTTTACAAAGGCTCTTTCTAAAGATACATTTGAGTATCTCTAATAGAAGTTAGGGGTTATTACCCCTCCTTTCAACTAGATGCATAAGGTTGTGCATTAGTCTGGTGGAGAAATTCAAAAAAAATATTTTGTTCTAGATTGATGAAGGCTACCTCTCAGGGGGAGCAAGTAGTACTTTTGGTTGATGAGTTCAGATGGATCATACTTTGTGCCCCTAAGGGGGAGAATGTAGATAAGTGATTGCAGTGTAATTGCTTGCTAGTGTTGCAAGTAGTGTCAAAGTGGTGTATGTAAATGTCGAAAGGAAAGATTCTATGCAGGTGATGTGTGAAAGGTGTAAGTTTTTCCTTTTGAGTGTTGTCAAAGGGGGAGAGCAAAAGAGTTCAATACATGAAAGAGATTTGGATGAGTCTACGACACTTTACCATTGATGTCAAAGGGAGGAGAATTGGTTGAAAAATCATAGTGCAAAAGAGAATATGGTATAAAGACCACACACACAGAGTGTTCAGGAGAAAGAAAATGAGAGTATGAAGAGTAAGAGATGACCCAATTAGGAGTACTACTTGTTGCAGAGTTGTTTATTTCTTTTGCTATTGATGGTTTTTTAGAAAGCCAATGTTGTCATCAATGACAAAGGGGGAGATTGTTGGAATCTTAAGTTGTTTGTGAGTAGTTTGGGTGTTGTCATTGATTTCAACCCCTTGTATGAAGAGAGTGTTGGAATGTTACTGATGTTGATGATGTCAACCCATATCATTAGAGTTGTTGGAAGCCTGGAGTTGTTGGTATTGATGTCAACACAATGTTGTTGGTGTTGTCACTAATGTCTTACTTCAATATAGTTACAAAAAATGTGTTTGGAGAGATAATTGGATGTGCTACAGTTGATGAGAGGTTTTGTAGATGTGTTTCAGAGATGTCAATAGTATTGTTGATGTAGTTGGTTCACTTGGTTTCCAATTTCTTTTGAGAAATTTTGAACAAAAGAAAGTTTAGTGTGATAGAGTGGTGTTTAGTGTTCTCCACATTTCTTCATGGTTGAAGATATGTATGCATGGTTTGGTATGATGATTAGAGGTTTTCAAAGGTTCTATATCTATATTTTTAGGTTTTGGATCATTCTACAATGAAAGTTGTGTTTGACAATATGTCTATATGGTGAAACAGGGTGTTTGGGAGAAATGATATTGCTTTGCATTTCTCTACAATAAAGATTCTTGTCTTGCAGATCTAGGAATGTACTTATATTGATTGTATCTACCTTTCCTTGAGGTTTTAGGTTTTGAGGTGTTTCACAAGGTTGTTTGGTGTGTTGGATGTTTGTGTCAGTGTGTCTATTTGCACAGAATAAAGGTGTTCTTAAGTTTCAGGTGGTTATAGTAGTAGTGGTGAATATTTTGATGATGTGGAATATTTTGAAATTTTTTGGAATGTTTTTGTGTGGTCTGTGACATGTTTTTGGACCTAAAAGGCATGTTTGTGGTTGCTTGTTAGTGTTAGTGCAGGTTTGGCTGACCTAGCGTGATAGCGTTAATTGCGGAGGATGATTGTTGTTTGTGGAAGTGTTGAGAAGTGTGTCAATGTAGATTTGGGTCCTGGTTAAGTTGTGGCATGGTCTACTTTCACTTATTTACATCATGGAAGTTTTTGGTTCAACCTATTTGATGTTGTATGGTTGAGGTACATACATTTCCTTAAGGCTGACTTAATTGAGATTGTTTTAGGTCGCGAATGGTATAAATACAAGGTGAGTTGTGTGGAGTAAGTAGAGGGTGTGTGATGCAAAAGTGATCAAGTGTGGTGATCTAGTGTGAGCTTTAATGCCCATGACTCCCAGATGCAATGATCAGAAGGTGTCTACATTTTAGTTTTTTGAATGAGTTGTTTTTTCTTCAATGGAACTATACCTTTAAAATAAGAGATGCATTGTGAGCAATTCAAATTGGCAGTGAGCCACCCCTTCTTCTATCTTCTTTTTTCTAGATAGTTAGCCCTTCTTTCTTTTGGGAAGTGAGCCCTTCGACATTGAGCCTATTATATTCAGTGTCACTATTACTTTATATTGTGAGCTAATCCTCATCGTGGTTTTCCCTTCTTAAGTTTTCCATGTAAATCTGGTGTTCTATTGTGCATGATATTTTTATGTGTTGTTTTACTTGTTTACTTTCATGCTAAATTTAACTAAATGTTTAAGGGATAATAAGGATTTGAATGTTAATGAGGGTTTTGATGTTTTAGTGTACAACTAATTCACCCACCCTCTTAGTTGTCATTTGTATCTAACAATTGGTATCAGAGCCTGGGTCATGGGTTCAAACCCCTTGCTTGCGTTGGGGGGATTGTTGCAAGGTGTGCACCCTTGGTCTCCTTGTGTTGTGTAGTACATCATTCAAGTTTATAGTATGGCTTAATCGCCTCCCATGGATTCATTAGCTTTGGTTATTATATTGGGCATTAATAGGTCAATCTTTAGGTCAATCTTTTGGTGTAATGACAACTATCTATGCAAAACTGACCTAATGACCCAACGGATCATTGATGATGGCCTTTCCTACATGAAAACATAGAGACAATGTAGTTTGATCATTACAATGGGCTATTAGGTCATACATTGCTGGATAATAATGTTTTTGATGTTTATGCTCTTTTATGAATGTTTTTTAGATTTTTGAGAGTTATTCAGATGTTTTTTTATTTTTGAAGATTATTTGGATGTTTATAATTTTAAATATTTATGCAACTTAAGATATGAAAAAGGATCCAATCCATCTACCAGGTTCAAGAAAATGCTCCTAGTTAGGTATGAGATTACATTTATTATGGATAAATGAGATGATGTGGATTGAGGATGGTCATAGTGCAGCAAGGTCAGACACTTTACAAGTAATCAAGTCATGGTTGGATGCACATTTATTATGGAACATATGGAATGGGATGGATGAAGCCATGATCATGAGAATGGATGGATGGAACAGATGCAAGCCTTGATAGATGATGAGGCAAAGCTTATTCAAACATAGCACTTGTTTGTTAGGTTTTCAATATGGTACCTGTCCTAGAAGTGCCACAAAGGTGGTTTTCACTTAAAGGATGTTTTATTTCTCTTTACTATTTTTTTGTTATTTTTATCTTCTTATTTTTTAATATTTTTGATTTTTTTGCTCAGATATTTTGATGGGGTAGAAATACAAATTATTAAGATGGCTATTGTTAAGCAGTTCCACCAAAGGTTCACCTTCAAGGGTTTCTAGATAATAAGAACCAAATCCATAAGTTGAAGTGATTACAAAAGGTCCTAACCAATTTGGTTCAAATTTTCCCTTACCATCCTGATTAAGCTAAATCTTTTTATTTTCTTCTAGGACTAAGTTGCCCACTTAGAAGCTTATGTTCTTGATTATTTTATTATAACTATGCTTGAGGTGGTCTAATAAGCTTGAAGATGGTTCAAAGTGCTCAAACGCCTTTCATCTAACAACTTAAGCTCCCAAAGTCTAGATGCTTGGTACGCTTCATTTCAAACCAGGTTCTACAAGGATACCCTTAGGGAAGGAATCTCAACCTCTACAGGCAAGATGAATTTTTTTCTATATACAAGTGAGAAAGGGGTAGATCTAGTGGGTGTATAGGTGCTCATACAATAGGCCCACAAAGCAAGATTTAGCTATAGGTTCCAATCACGGCTGATGTCATTAACATTCTTCATAAGGATTTTTTAGGATTGTTTTGTTTGATGCTTTTTCCTAGCTGTTTCCTTGGGGGTAATATGGGGTTGAGAAGAAATGTTGGATATGGAATTTAAGCAAAGGTCACATAATGGAGTCTCATTTTTAGTGACAATGGTTTGGGGTATGTCGTAATGACAAACTAAATGGTTCAAAATAAATTTTTCTATCTGTTTACCCATGATGTAAGTTAGAAGTGCGACTTCTATCCACTTTGTAAAATTCTCTATGATAGCTATGATAAAATTATATCACTAGATGAAGTGGGGGATATATTTCCTATAAGTTCAAGTCCCCATTATGAAAAGGGTCATAATGTAGTAACTAGATGTAGTTCTTGTGTCGATGCATGAATAAGATCACTGTGTTGTTGGCACTAGAGACATTTCTTTGCAAATTGATTTCCTTCTTGTTTCATCAAGGGCCAACAATATCTCATCCTTAATAACTTTTTAACTAGATTAGGCCCACTAGAATTTGAACCACAAACACCTTCATGCACTTCTTGTAAATCAATTATTGCCTCTTCCAACTTAAGTCAATATAGTATGGTGAATTGTGAGGTTCAATGGATGAAGGATTTATTTTGATTACTATTAAGGTTCAAGGGTATGATTCCATGTTGGAGATAGGCATTAATATCATGATACCAAGATGAGTTAGGACCAAAAATGTCACACACAAGTTCAAACTTTGGGACATCAAAGGCTAGTGTAAGAAATCATTCCACAAGAAATGTTGGAACACAACAATCTACTAAGAGGGGGGTGAATCAGTAGATATTAAAACTTAGCCCTTAAAAACTTTTATGTAGACTAAATCCTTAAAACTATTTATGCAGATTAATTCCTTAAATCCTTAATGTGTAGATTAACTAAACACACAAAGAGATAAACACACATTCACACAAAATCCCATAACACCAAATATATGTGGAAAACCCAAGATGGGAAAAACCACGGTGAGAAATGTTGTTGGGATCTATTATCCTAATCCAACCTCACAAAGAAATATTCTATTAATATGTTTAGGGCACCAACCCAAGGAAGCACCAACTCCTTGATTTAGAAGCTACAACTTCAAGGATGCACCAACACCCTACACTAAGCACCAACTCAGCACAAATGAGGCAACCACCTCTTACAATGTTAAAAACTCAAATATGCATAAACTTGGTTCTCCACAACCTGATAATGCATCAATACATTTTGTACCTTATTGCACACACTGCAACTTACTTTTTGCTACTAAATTTGCACTCTCAGCAACACGCCTCTGCACATTTCTTCACTACTTTCTCTGCCTTTTCTACTTTTCTCTTTTTGATCTACACTTAGAAAATCCTTTGTTCTAACTTGCTGCTCTACACCTCTTTTATTTTATGCAATGTTTCATACACCTGCACCCTCCTGAATGTAAACCTATATAATGATCTTTTTGGTGTCTAGGTCACACACATATGTATATTCATTGATTGCACTCTTTAGACTCTTCTCTCCCTTTCATCACTTGTAGACTCTACCCCACTACACCTGATTGTCATCTTCTTTTCCTTAACTCCACCGACCTGTCATCACAGTCTCGAGATCCTCACCACTATTTAGATCATCTCGAATCTTCTTCTAGGGTTTTCTCACTATCTTCTTCAACAAGCAACCAATTCATCGAGCCTTGCATCATCATCCTACTCACCACTTATGTTAGGGTTTCCTCCTTTTGCAATCTTCTCTAGCAAGCTATTAGGACATCAAGCCACATTCCATCAATCAAATTTGACTTACCAGTCAATAAGGAAGTCTCCAAAACCCTAAACCTAAATGCATTAAATGCATTCTTCTATTCACATGATTTTCTTTTGATCTTCATCCTTTGTAGCATCAATTTCTTGATCAGATCTACACCACTATTGGTCGTTGGTGTAGGTAGACCAATAAATTCATTCACTGTGATAGCTACCCAACAAAACCCTAGTTTACACATACTTGACCATTGTAAATCTCCATGTTCAAATCCGGGTCGTCGATCTCTATTTCGTGGCATGATCAAAAGGTCACCATTCTTCTTAGTAACTTTAAATAATCATTGTCAGATTAGATTACTTTAAATATCCTTTGTGGATCTCCATTAAAAGACACTAGCCCACAATACTGCAAGGCTGGGCTAAGTCCTTAGTGGGGCTGTGGGGCCCGCTATACTGTAGAGCAACTTCAACACCATGGCAGGAAGCAGGAGGCTGCCACCTATCATCCTTTTCACACCACGCAACTCACAACGCCAATGTGATTTGAAATATCATTCAATCACATTTTTCCACCTATCTACACATCACCTTCCACTTTTATTGTTGTACTGTTGGAGCTCATCATAACTACTATAGTTTTACAATTACCGAAAGTCTTCATCATTCACCGCTATACCGCATGACTTCACCATGTATGTTGCAGGCTAGCAGGCTATCGCCATTTGTCACCACACATCATCAAACTTCCACCGTCAACCTATTAGGTCCCACCATGACACCATTGATCTTCCGTCATCGTGACTTCATTGTGTCGAGGGGACATAAAACTTGCTCTCTCCAAAAATATCTTCTTCTTCGATGAGTCCCTATTGAAATATCAAAGTGACCAATCATTTGGTCTTGTCAAAAAAATTCTTTCTCTTCAATTTGCTTCAAATGCTTGTATTTCCAACCATGGGGTCCACCTAGCCAAGTCATCACCATGCAATTCACAACAAGGATGTGAATTTCCAAAATGATCAATCACTTTTCGGCACATGTTGTTACATGTCACCAACTTCCATTGTCATCTCCTATCAGGTTCCACCAAGGTCATCATCTGACCTTCATCGCAATACCGTCGACAACACTCTATTGTGATCCCTTCCAAATGACTACTATAGTGCTCACGGGCTACTGCCATACCGCGAGCCTTCCTCCTAGTCTATTGTAGGCTTGCGGTTCTTACCTCCATACCACCAACTCATGTTCACACCTCTACGATGTTGTGGTGAACCGCCATACTGCCAACACAAAATTGAACCATCGTGGTGCTATGGTGTACATTAATCTTCCTCGACATAAACTCCATCATTCATCGCTATGTGAAGGGGACACCTTAGGACCTCCTTCCGAAATTTTCCTGCCACTTCGATAGTCGTTGAATGTATGAGCCTTTGAGCGCTAGGAAAAAGGGGTTGATTGTCCACATGACATCAAGGACATAAGTTATAACTTATGTGATGGACAACCGCCTATACACAGTCAATGTGAGATTATAAAAACCTTCTAGTTGCCATGACTGTAAACCTAGGGTTTAACCACCAAACCCTAAAACTTGTCCAAGATAAATAAAATAAAAAAAAAATCATTTTGAGTGCATCCTTCAACTTTTGGACCTGCAAACCATACATCTTTGTGAAGCTCTTCAAAAATTCACATCAAATCTACACTTTGTTTTCACTTTCAAACGACTAGAAGAACCTACTGCCCCATCATGCAAATATTGTAAGACACTATTACAGCATATGCAGACACACATTCCTTTTACCAACAACCTGTACCAAGGCTCCCGAACTAGATCTACTGCTCCCATAACCATTCTCTCACCATGCTAACAATCTCCTTACAAGATCAACTCCATATCATCTATGATCCTCTTCCATCATGCCAATAATCTACCTTGCATGATTTCCCCTTTTTGACATCAATGACAACATTATGCCAACACGAAACTCATACTTACCACTATTCTGCTACATGTCAAGAAGAGAACCAATGGTATCCATAGCATCAATTAATTTGTTATTTACCCTCGCGATTTTCTCAAAGAGAATGAATAGGAAGTATTTATTGAAACTATCTACCATTCTTTTATATGGAAATAATTTATCGTCCTTAGTTTGACACTCGTCATTCACTTGTTTTATCACCAACAGTGAGTCTCCATAGACTTGTAGATGCTTGATCTACCACTCAACTTCCATTCTCAACCCTATTATCAATGCTTCATATTTTGTTATATTATTGGTATAGGGAAAAGTGATCCTATATGTTTTTGGCATACTATCTCTTTGTGGTGTAACAAAGATAATTCCATCTCCTGACCCATTTTGGGTGTGAGAACCATCAAAATACAATTTCCATTGGGTTACTTGAGTTGTTAGTAGGATTCCTTCATCAAGGAATTTTGATATCAAGGGGCGGTGGTCATCAAGAGGTGACTCAACCAACTGGTCTGCTATCAGCTATCCCTTAATGGATTTAACATATTCTATGTCAAATTCCATAAAAATCATGACCCATTTCGCCATCCATCCTATTAAATATGCCTTAGATAAGAGATATTTCAAGGGGTCTACGTTAAAGACTAGTTTTATCTATTGGCTCAACATATAGTGCCTGAGCTTCTGTGACAAAAAGACAACGACTAAACAAGCCTGCTTTATAGGTGTATAATTTAGTTCGTAGCCCACCAATGTACGACTGACATAGTACACTGCTCTTTCCTTACCATTCTTATCATTTTGTGCCAACAAGATTCCTAAGGTTGCTGACATTGTTGGTATATATAAAGGATCAAAGTTTTGTCAAGTAGAGGAGGCATCAATATAGGAGGTGTCACCAAATAGTCTTTTATCTACTAGAATTCTTCTTGACACTTCTCTTGGACCACTTAAAGGTAACATCCTTATGGAGAAGATGTGTAAAAGGATGACATTTATTTGCTAACTAGGCTATGAACCTTTGGATGGATTGCAGTTTACCTTAAAGGCTTCACAATTGTTTCAAAGTCTTTGGGGGAGGCATTTCCATGATTGCCTTAACCTTAGTTGGATATACTTTTATAACTCTATGGGATATAATTTATCCTAGGAGCTTTCTTGATTTGACGTCGGACACACACTTTTTTGAATTAAGATAGACTATACTCTTCTAACCTATCAAATATAAATGCCAGGTTGTCTAGATGACCTTGTCTTGTTATGGATTTTTCCAAGATATCATCTACATAGTCTTCCATGGTAATGTGGAGCATGCCATGAAATATAACGATCATGCCCTTTGATAGGTGGCTCCCACAATCTTAAGCCTAAATGACATTACATTCCAATAATATGTTCCCCAAGGACAAGTTAATGTAGTCTTGTGATGGTCTTCAAGTGCTATCTTGATCCAATTATATACCGAAAATTCATCCATTAGGGAAATCATTTCATGACTTGCTATCAAATCCACTATCATGTTGATGTTTGACAAAGGGAAGTCATCTTTCAAACATGCCTTGTTAAGATCTCTAAAATTAGTGCAAATCCTTATGCCCTTAAACTTTCCATATTAAAGGGATTTTACAATATATAAAAACTTCACACTTAAACTTACCGGACAGGACTTGGATGTGACAAGGTGATGCAAGCAAAAGTGACAGTGACTGACATTAATAAAACAATCATACCGTTTGACAGTGACTAAAAAGTTGATGCCACATAATATTCTCAAGAGGCTTCCCAACCTCCCGTGGACTGAACGTAGATGTCAATGTGACAATGGTACCCAATTGAAATATTTTACTAAACCTTGTGGTAAATGATTTGATAGCAATTGCTTAACACAGTCTACGTATTTAAGCTTTGAATAGTACAAAAATATAATTCGCAATAGACTAGTGCAATTGAATTGAGAGCCAATGTGACAGCAGGTATGCAGATTTTCTGATCCAATAGCCAATGGAATGAACTATGATCAACATAATATATGGCCAAAAATATTATAAAGAAAATTTTATGATAAAAAAAAAACTTTAGCATAACCTGCGATGTGGAGCCAACCGACCAAGTACCCAACAGAGGTGAATTGACGGGTCTGCTAGCCAAGCCAAATATACCCTTTGACAATGTATGCTTGTTGATATGACGGGTATTGATGGAGACCAGTACTAGTGAGTTGACCAATGTACTTGTCGATTGGCGGATGTACCGGATGTGTAGAGAGTATGCCAGGTATATGGGTATATGCCGACCAAATATTTTTGCCACAAATTTAATATTTTCCTGACTATAATAAAATTTTCCCCAAATATTATCTGAAAAACTATAGGAAATTTTTTCCCAAAAAATAAATGCAGCAGAATATATTGTTTTTACAGTAATTTTTTCTACAAATAAATATATCGACCTGGGGAGCCGTACGACCTGCACAGACAATTTTTTTGCCTCAAAAACAAATTTACTTGAATGTAGTTGAATTTACTATCAAAAATCGTCTCTCGGGCCACCTGATCTCAACCATGAGGTCCTTGAAACCCCAATCTGCACCCAACAAAAAACTTCAAGCCAACATAAATCCCTCAGATCTGGGAAGGAATCTGTAGCACCTGGAGCTCTGATACCATGTGTGATTAAATGGTGACTCCCAACCACCCCTAGAAACAGTTGCTAGACCAAAATATCTTCCACAAGAGAGAATGACAAGAAATATTGCTTCAACAATGCAAGATTGAATATTGGTTGAATATGCTTGAATGCAAATGTACATGAGATGCCTTGATTATAAACGCAAGGTATCAAGATAGGATTAGACAAGATCATGACAAGTGTCTCAATCCTATTACATGAGACAACTAACAAACTAACTACCTAAGAATCAATCATTACTAGCTAGATAAGATAAGTTCTAGAAAAGTCAACTAAGACTTCTAGAAAGAATCTTATATCCTAAGTAAACTTAACATGTGAATATTTCCCCTAATTAACTAGTGAATGAATTAGCTAGGTAGAAGACATTAATTCACACCAATAGAAGCAATGTGCCCCACCATGGCTTGAAACTGATCAGTGTTTATATCATTAGGCACCAATAAGTCTAAGAGATCTGTATCTAAAACTTCTTTATGAGTTGGGAATATCTTGAGAAGTTCGAGGATGGAAATCTATGTGGGAGTATTTTTTAAGATGATTAATAAGATTGTATCCAACTCGCAGGGGTTTAGGAAAAGTTTTGGATTGCAATTGGCTCCTTGGATTGTAATCTTCCCTCATTGTGTAGTTATGTTACACTCAAGATTTTTACTAACTATAGTCACAACTACAATATGGTGATTGGATTTAAATGTAGCTCCCACTACATGTTCATAGTGGTATGCAACTTTATTGCAATCCCTTCCCTTAACTTGGTCATTTACTTTATTTTGATCAGGGATTGGATCCTTGTAGATTCCTAAGTCGTTATTACCGAATGTTCCAGGATGATGTTCAATATCAACTTATCCCTTATCAATTAGATCTTGTATGAGGTTTTTTAGTTTCATGCAATTATATTTGTTTTATGTCCCTTGGTTCTATGGAATTCACAATGGTCATTCTCATTGTACCAAGGGGGTTTGAATTTTGGTTCCTCATAATTTATTTGTTTAGGTAGTTTGATAAGGTTTGATTGTAGCAATTTTTTTACAAGACCACTTCAACAGGTTCTCCAAAAGGAGTATATTCCCATATAGTTTGATTGAAAATATTGTTATTAGGTCTTGGTGGTCCTCTTAGGGGATTTTGATTTTGATTATTCATTTGATAGTCTGGAAGATTATTTTTTTATTTTCTTTGAACATGGGGTTGAGGATTATTAGGTGGAGGTTTTATGGTTTGTACAAATTTTGTATCCACTACTCCATTATTAGTGATATTTTTGTTCTTCGCCCACAAGCAAGGTTTATCATTTGAATTAGAGATCTCGATTCTCAATTGTTGCATAATTTGATAGCTCCTTTTGCAATAAGAGCTCTTTCAACAATTATGCCCTTTTCAATGATATCATCAAATGTGTTCGGACATAGCATCGTTAATTGGAAGATTAAGTCAATGTTTAGATTTCACATGAATATTTCTACAAGTTATTTTTTTGGGATGGGCCATTTACACTTGCTTTGTGTCACCACCATTGCAAGAAAGAAGCAAAATAATCTCCTTGATTTTGTTTGATTTTATACAAGTTAGGTACAATGATATCTTGTTTGATGTTTTACAAAAAGTAATTGAATTTTTTTTTCTAATAGTTCGTTGAATGTCTTAAGTCTAGAAGGTAAATGAGAAAACCATTTTATGGCTTGTCCACCAAGGCTCCTCAAAAATAGTCTCATCATGTAAGAACCATTGTTATCCATGTCCATACATGCTATAGAAAATTCATGTATATGCTCAATGGGATCTCTTCTTCCTTTGTATTTGTCAAATTTTAGAATTTCAAAGTTCTTAGGCAAGGGAATCATGGAAATGCTTTGATCATAAGGATAAAGACAAATGTCCTCCAAGGCATAACTCTTCTTGGTCTTCCCAAGTTGTATATCTTGTATTTTTTATTAATGTTCTAAATTTGTAATGTTAACTCATTTCCTTCTTGTGGAGGATTAGATGGGTTATAGTTTGGCTATCCAAAGAATGATGAGTTGTAATATGGGTTGGGATTATGCATTGAACCTTGAAGGACATTATGTGTATGTGAAGAAACGCTTGGTCCTTGAGAAGCATTGTATTGATATTGTGAAGTAGCATTTAGATCTTTTGGATTAATGAATGCATATTGAGGACTAACACATTGATGTTGATGACAATAATTTTGTTGTCGTGGACCAAGATTTTGTTGTTGAGCAACAAGTTTCTATTGATATTACAGGTTCATGTTTTATTGTTTTAGCACAAGATTTTATTGTGGAACAATATTTTTTTGTTGAGGAACACAATTCTGTTGGTATTGTAGATTCATGTTTTGTTGTTGTAGAAAAAGATTTTTTATTGAGGATTTTGTGTACATGAAGGACCATGTTGATATTGCATTTCATTGGGGTCCTGATTTTGAAAGTTTAAACCTTGTTGATATTGAACATTTTGTGAAGGGTCTTGATGAGAAGGTTGTTGTTGAACCAAACCTTGTGGGGTGTTATGTTGTTGATACATGGGTTATTGTTGGGTTTGGTTTATTTGTGCGTGTTGATATATGGGTGGTTGTTGTTGTGATTGTGTAGGTGGATTTGGTACAATATAAATGGGTTGTGCCATGTGTTGTGGTTTTGGTGGCATGGTATCATGCAATGGTGGGTTTTATGGTCTATAAGGAAGATTCGACACATTTTTTACGTTAGAGTTTTGACCTTGTGGAGGTGAATTTTGTGCCCAAGAGGTTGCATATAGATTTCTTGATGTTCGGTCTCCATGTACTAGTTGAAGCGTTATGAGCTACCGAAGGAGTTGTAAAAGGATTTGTTAATTGTTGAGTCATGTTTTGTATTCCCAATATATTAGGATCAATTTTATTTTGTTGATTTGTCATTGCTTGTTCTATTTGGGATGGTTGCCTATACAATGGGTTTTCTACTTGTTTTTCTTGAGAAGTATCACTTGTTTGTGCAAAAACGCTTGGAACCTTAGGTGGTATAGGAGGTTTAAATAATTTTCTAACCACCATATCTTCATCTCTAGAAACAAGGGTTGTATCCTTAAAATTTTCAACATTATATTCATAGGGTAACTTGGCACCATATTGTGCAAGTCCATAAAAGTATGTGTTGGGATCATAACTAAGCAATTTATCTATGACCTTTAACATTTTGGGGTTTTGTGTCATTTCTAAATCTTCTCTTTGGTAAGGTCTTCATTAGAATACTCTTCTATGTAACCATCTTGTCCTCTAGTTGGTTGATTCCTATGTTGAGTGATGTAATCTTGATGTGTACGATGTAGGTCTTGTTGCGAAGGATTGACATTTCCATGAAATGAAGGATTTACATTTGTTGGTTGAAAAGAACAATTTACATTTTCATTAAATGAAGGACTTATGTTTGTTTGATTTACATTTGTTGGTTAGTAGAGTACCCCCATGGAATTTTAGTTGAAGTTTCAATGTTTGTGGTATGCACATTTTTCGTGTTGACATTGGTAGTGTTTAGAACATTTGAACTTCTAATGTTGCTTGTCATTTTCTTCCTATGTTGTGATCTTGTTGTAGTCGTAAAAGTCCTAATAGACCTAATTTATGGAAAAGATCTATGATGTGTAATGCTTGGTTGGATTTCTTTGTTTAAAGGGTGTGTAGACAAATATTTTGGTCAAAAGGGTGATTTTCAAGTTGGTATGGAATTCATATGACATTCAAGTTGATTTTGGATTGTATGGTTAACCTTTGGACAAAAAGGATAACAATTTTTTTTTATGCTAGTATCTCAAGATGTTGATGAATGATTTTTTGATGTATTTGTTTGGATTAGACTCATGAATTCAAACAAAGAGGGATGATAGTGATGATTCATAAACCTAGGAGAAAGATAGTTCTTCTAAGTTTACAAGTTCACAAGATATGGAAAGATGATATTGAAAGGTACTAGAAAAGGTTGATAGGCTTGATATGTTGATGTCCAAAAAGGATGTTTGATGTTTGATCCAAAAGGATGTTAATGATCTGGTCTCAAAAGATTGATGTTGATTAGATTTTCTGATGTTTGAAAATATTTTGATGTTTTGATCCAAAAGAGATATGTTGATGTTTCCTATGAAAATATAGTTGAATGATAATTGTGATGTTTAAAGGTACAACCGACTGTGCAGAAGTTAAAGATCCACTGTGATAGATGTTTTGATGGTAGGACCAATAATTATGATAGTTTCTAGTTCAAAATGTTTACATGTCTGATAAAGTTTAGGTTATTGACAAATGTGATAGTTCTAACAAGCACGATTGTTGTTTCTAGAAAACGTGGCAAAACACTAAGCAGATGTGACAGGATGCAGAGCAAAGGCGACTAGATGCAAATTCAAATATGATAGAGTGCAACCAAATGTGATATTGAGTAGGTTTTAGTTTGAAAAAATAGGGTTATTATAGAAGTAGCAAGTTTAACAAAGGTGACAATATGTTGAGAAAAGGTGGCCAGATGCAAATCAAACATGATTGGTTGTGCAAAAGAGACTCTATTTTTTGGTAAACGTGATTTTTGTATTTGTGTCTAAAATTTTCTTACAAGTTTGATGAAATTTGATGTGATATTCAAGTCTGAGTGTTTGATTTTGGTAGTAAGTGATATGAACACAATCAGGACAGACTTCAATGATTGATAGAACCAAACAAGTAAAACCTAAATTTAGTAGTAGGTGTGTAAATTTAAGTAGGCCAACCTCCCATTTAAGGGGTAAATACTAAAATAGATTAGGTAGTGAATTACTTCAAAACCCTTTCCTACAAAAGTAGATAGTAGATGTTTGGTGACACAGGGTTGTTGACAGATGCCATAGGCACACCATCTTTCACTTCTTGGGAAGCTATTTATAGCAGCATAAAAAGTATATCTCAACCTAAGAGAGTACATGGTAAGTAGTTTCAAGGTAGATCTGCATCCCTGCACTTCTTAAAATACGTTGGAAAGGTCTTAGGCTTCTAGTAAAAATTGGTTTTTAGTAGGTAGAACATTGGTGAACACCACCAACCTCTTAGACATCTCCTTAGGGCCCTAAAAACCAAACACCCCTAACAAAAGTCTAGAGCGTTACATGCACAGATTGACCTACAAATTTTTCTTTCAGCGAAATTTTGTTCTCCATTAAGATTTGTCTCAAGGCAGGCCTCCCACAAAAATAAAAATGATGAAAGCTTAAATATATTGTTATTTCTTTTCACCCAAGATCACACGAAGTGCAGTGATAGAGGACACATAGACAATACACTTTCAGCCAAAGAGAAAGAAAGGTAAATTGAAGGTATTTCTCTTCACCCAAGATCGCACAAAGTATAAGGGGAGAGGATATGTACACTTCAACTTACAATACATGACATAAAAATTCCTTTTAGGCCCCAAATTCAAATGTGAGCTAATCTACCAAACAAAGAGAGCATATATGATAAGATATTTGATAGGGATCTGCAAATAATGTGTTATTAGTTTGATAAAATTGTCTTGGATTGTTCTTACCTACAAATAAAAAATGATTTAGTTTTTTTGAAAGTACCTTGTCTTCTCCCAATAATTTGCTGCACAAATATGTTAGTTAAAAAAAACATAGAAAAAAAAAACAAAGCATGTTACGGTTAGGGTAAATTAAAATAAAAATGGGACTGTCAAAACCAAAATAGAGATAGAAAATAATCAAACATGACCTTGTATACATACAAACATGACCATGCTGACATAAAAAACTCTGTTAATTGGAAGACACGGTAAGATTCCTCAAACATGGCTCTATTAACTAGCAAACATGATAAGATTCCCGCACAAACAAAAACACAGTCAAGAACCTGTGAGCAAGCACGATAAGATAATCAAACAAGTTCATCCTTAAAAGTCAAACATGCCAAGGTGTAAAGTATGGATGGAAAAAACAACAAACATGACCTCTATAAAATGCAATCACATCAAGAAACCTAAAAATTCACAAAAACTCGCACAATTTTGTTAAAATAAGGATGTGGGTCCCATCAAAAATTCCAATTTATGTGAAGGGGAAAATGGAATTGATATCAAAACAAGGGTTAGCAATCAACAAGACCCAAAACAATAGAATATCAAATCCAACTCACAAAATGAAAGTGAATGCATTCAAGGGTTAGAAATCAAGATAAACAATGAAAACAAATCAAAATATGAAACCAACCAATGTGTAAACCTTTCCTTCCATTTTCATGGTGATGGAATGTTGGATTGCTTGATCATGAAGATCCCATGATTGCAAAATCATAAAGATTGATGACCTAGATGAAGATAAATGCTCATGAATATGATGTTGCTCAAGTGCTCAAATGCTCTCAAATGATCTAGGTAATGTAATAATGGAGGAATGATTGTTTTATAGATTTTCATGTTTGAATCAATGGAATAGATTAAACCTCAAGACCCACAAAGGATGGTTGATATTGCACCTTAAGACCCACGAATCTGAGTGAATTAAGGACGATGAAGGATCAAGATCAATTTGAACTCAAATATCTCCACAATTTTAGGAAAATTGGTTGAGGGTATTTGAAATGGAGGGATAAGGTTAGATCAAGAAATGGAGGGATAAGAATGAATGGGAGGAATGAGATATTTTCAAAGAGAATATTCTTGGGGAATATGCCTTTCAGAGGGAAATTAGTACAATTAAATAATTCAAGATTATTTAGTTATGGGGGATTAGGATATTCTTTTTTAAAAAGGAATATTTCAAATGAATGGGATGAGAATTAGATAATTAAATAATAAAAATTATTTAATCATAAGACTTTAGAAGAAAATTAGATTTAATGGATAATTAAATAATTAACATTATGCAATTAGAGGAGATAAGAGGAAAATTAATGAAATAGGATGAATTAATTAAATAATTCAAAATTACTTAATTAATAGAGGATAAAAGGTGAAAATGATAGAAAATGATGTTAAAAGGGGAATTAGCAATGCCAATGATGAAAATGATGTGAATGCAGTGACCGGGGATGAATATGATGAAAATGCAAGATTAACAATGTGTGATATGAGTTAGACAATTTTGCATGCCTATAGTTTCAAATGGGTTTAGGTTTCAAACTTAAAAAGCAGAAGCAACCTTTCTGGTATGATTTCATGGATATTATTGCAAGAAAAATATACAAGAAATTGCAAAATTATGATAAATATTATAAATTTAGGTTCTCTTCTTTTCTAGCACATATGTTTTTGCATCAAAAATTTGAGTTCTTTCAAAGATACATGTCGTTGAACATCACTAATGCGTCAAAAAAAAGAAATTTGGTTATGTTTGGACTCATGTGATTTTCGCTATGCATGACTACTATACCTTTTCTGACTTATTTTTTACCCTAGCTCTTCAAGATTTTAACTAGCAAGAAGCCCCTTCTAGACTTACAGAGGAACATGTTTCATGGATGAGGGATAGTCGACCTTCGTGCGACTATTTCTGTGAAGCGGATTTCAATTTTCTACGAATGCACGGGTTTATAGAGGAACCTTTTTATGCTACTTACTTGTGTGACAAATAGAACTCTTTCCATAATTATGGATCAACAATTATCCATAATTGATAATGTATTTAGGGTGAGAAAGAGAAAAATCACTATCTATAAACCCCTAATCACACGAGGTGAGGTTACATTGCACAATAGTTATGCAAATGCCGTATTGGTGGCCAAATTGACTAAGTTAGACCTTAGTGTTATATGTGACTATTGGAATTATGACCCAGATGACTGTTTACCTAACATGGGAATCTCTCTGACCCATATCCCATAGCCATACTGGAATTAAAGGCGCAGTCCAAAGGAAGTTACTCTAGATTTGTGTGTTGACTTATCATTCATGCCATCTGATGGTAGACCCCCATGGATTTCCTTTTATACAGTTGTGGAAGAGGTGAATCCGACTATCAAGATCTATAAAACTATGAGAATAAATTTAACACAATTAGGTTAGAGCAAAGAAAATATCACTACTTTTTGGACATATCGTCAAGAGGTACATGTTTTGAATTCTAATTATGATGCTATCACTTATGGTAGTAGGTTTGATGATATATGGGAAGTGGAACATAGAGAGCCATCTAAAGAAAAGGAATTTTCCTCACCATGACAACAAAGAGAGAAGGAGAAGAAAATAGAAGAAATATTATTGGCAGGACCAACACCACAACAAGCAGTATCGACAAGTGCAACAAGTAGGTAGCCACGAACCTGGACCCTCAAAAGGAAGCACCAAGCTTCTCAACAAGCTCAAGGCTTATCAGGTTCCTGAGAAGAAGCAGAGAGGGCGAAGGTTGAACTTGGGCAATATCCAAGAAGAAGAAGATGAAGTGACTATTATCACATAGCCACTAGTGGTCTCCATGATGCATGTATGTTTCTCTCCCCTCCTTCTCTCTTCTTTTTAGTCATTAGTTCCTCCTGTCTTTCTTTCACTCCCTCCTCCATCTCAGTTTTTGGTCGCTACTATGGTCGTCATTGTACAAGCAATTCCTTTTGCACCTTCCTCTGTGGCTACTACTATTGTTTCCACCACACCGTAGCCTCTTTTTTACAAACCTACACATATGCTCCCACCTTCACACCTTCTACCATGATTGCTTCATCAACCGTGTAGGCTCCAATTTCCAATTTTTCATTTGTGTTGTTCTATTCACCCCTATCTTCCACTATGTTGGTGGTTCCTTCACCTATTTCTACCCCATTAGTCTCTCCAAGCACCTCTCACCTGGAGTGGGATCTTCAGAGCATCCCACCATTCTCACCCTCTACTCTTTGTCATCTAGTAACCACCTCAATAGGGTTACAAATGGGCTCTTCCACGATCTACATTCCATGTGGCCTCCTTGTTGGTGTTCCTTTTGTTGAGCAATATATTTAGTCCCCTATTGAATATCACGAACAAGCCAGTCTCACTAAGAAAGCTCGGGTGGAAAGAGATGCAAAAAGAAGAGAGAAGGATAACTTGAAGCTAATTGCTCCAAGGATGGAGACTATGTATGATGAAGTGCATTGGACCCCAATGTTCACATTTGAAACACTCATTTTCAACAAGCCAAAGGGTGACATGAGATCGAAAGACTATAATGTTCATGTTGTTGGTCTCAACGTCATCCAAGCTTATGCTTAGGACAAGGTTTAGCTCTTGGAGGAAACATAAAAAAAATTCACCAACTTATTTCTTAAAAGAAGAATGGCACATGTATAAAAGGGAAGAAGAATTTAAAAGTGTTAAAGCTATAGTGGACAAACTAAATGTTGAGGTCAAAGGGAAAGATGTAGATATTTCCCATTTGAGGAAAGAGTTACAAGAAAAAACGTTAGTGGGCCTCCAAGTAGAGAAAGTAGAGAAAGCTAAGCACTAAATTGAGCTAAATAATGCATTGTATAAAATTGATGTAGAGAAGAAAGAGAGGGAAGACCTAAACTCTAAGCTACATGCCAAAGAGTGATAATTGGTGAAAGCGCATAAGGACCTCTTAGAAACCACAAGTTGGAAGCAACAACTACACCAAAACATGCAAAAGGAGAGGAAAAGGTTGTAGAAGGAGTTGGTTGATACCCAATCTCTAGGTCTAAGTGAGAAGAGTTTAAAGCAGATAGCGAAGAATAAATTACATGAGAAAATGTAGGAGCTAACTAAAATCCAGCAAAAGATCTCTAATGCTTCAAGGATGTAGGTACATATTCAAAAAGAGCTACATTAGAAATATTAATTCCAAAAAGAGCTCCATGAAGATCGTGTTTCGATGGATTTAGAGAAGTGGGCCAAGGAGCTGCAAAGTCTACCTTAAACGCGTGAGATCAAGAGCTGGCTAATTACACCTAGAGAACTCAAATTCTTTAGACATGATTAATAAATTGTAGAAAGAGGTCAAAATAAGGATTCATAGATTTAGCAATTGCAAAACATGGGTAAATTCAATGCAAAAAGATAATTTTCTCCCTCTACTACAACAAGTATATATATCCTATTGGGAGAAAATAAAAGATGTGGTAACATGTCTACGGTCGGCCCTAAATTTTATGGTAGATGCACAAGATTTGAGTGCAAGGGTTAGTCCTATTGTCCAACAAATGTCACAATCTATCACTCCCAAGGTAGTAGAGTCAGAGCTTTTAATAGAGAAATTGTACAAGGTAGGGGATGATGCCTTAATAGTTGCAATGATTGGGGACAAAAGAGTAGCCGCAACAAAATCCAATGAATTCATTAATTACTATAAGGTAGCCCAAAGGGGTAAAGAGTGTCACTGCGCCCTAGAGCTCAAGGTAAAGGAAATGAGAGGGAATTTTGGGGGGTTATTCTAATTGGGAATTCCATCCCCTTTTATGCCAAATGGAACAACTTTGACTCGGGATCAAATAAAAAAAAATTTGGAGAGAAGACAATAGGATTAGTCAATCTTCCAAACTCTCAGTTCATCATCGAGCACCATGAAAATTGAGGGAATTTTGCATCCTCTAGTGCAACTTAATTTTCACATGGAGTCTGCACTGATAGTATTGAGTAATATCTCTTTCAAAGAGATGATCAATTTGGATCATGCATTTGAAGGTTTGCAGGCACAATTGTAGCCCTCGGAGGCAGATTGGGAACCTTTGCAATCCACACTACTTAAGTTGTGAGGCCGTGTGATTTTCTTTTTTCCTTACATTTTTGTGGAACTAAAGATTTTTTGAGTTTGTGCCAACGTAGGTGGAGGCCCTCGTGAAGTTTCCAAGATTGTAGATTAGTCTCCTGCAGCTTGAGGTCAAGCTCAAGTTCATTTCAAAATCTATTCCATTGCAAAAAAAAATCATATTTTTGAGATGCTCCACAACCTTTTCTTTCGATTCCACCCTCATCCTAAGGAGCCCATAGACTTTAATATTTTCTTCTTATTGGCTCGCTTTGAGTGAGCCACATGTTAGCATGGAATGGTTTCTAGCAAGACAATGGCCTACTATTCTCACAAAGGCATGCAAAGGTGTTGTGTGGTGGCCCCATGTGATATCTATATGTAGATAACCTAAATTGTCTTGACTGGAAAACAACACTATTTAACTAACTTTCACCCTCCTTCCCTAAATCATTAAATAATACATTATTATCAAATTTTATATTTGTCTATTAATTAAGTGATTTAACATTATTTAATTAATTTTTCCTCAATCATCATTTATGTCTAATTAAATAAATCTCATTTATTTAATAATGTCCTAATTTAACCTTATTCTTTCCTGATTAATTAAATAGACAAAAGTTGTTTAATTATGTCACTAATATACCCTATTCATCTAAATCAATTAAATTATTATCATTAATAATTTAAATTATATCACTTTCCCTTCTCTAAACTTGAATAATTAAATTAATTATTCGAAATCATTCAACATAGTCAACAAACAAATACAACGTTATTTGTTAAACTCAAACATGATTTGCACATTCATCCCTAAATATTAATTAATTATTCAAATAATTAATTATCCTCACCCTCCTCTTTTGATTGAGCAACTCATGATCACTGATTTCTCACTCTAATTGGTTAACTAACTCATCTATTCTCCAATCCCACAGATTTATTCAATCCCATCAACCAATCCCACTAAACACTCAAATTGGTTTTTCCAATCCCACCAATTATTCCAATCTATTTCCTCTCAACGGTTCTCAACCGTTGATCAAGATCTTTTACTATGAAATTTTGATTGTTCATCTCAAAACATGAAATCTATAAAACACTCTTCTACCCTCTCACAAATCATCTAGAATTTACACAGTGAAGCACTACAGAACTGATTCTTGAGCACACTTGAGAATTGGCATCTTCACATTCTAGTTCACCATTTACGCACATTCTCGAAGCTTTTGCAACAACAACAATGGAGGATTTGTGTTGAATTGAACAATACGACATCCAAACGTCAATACAAACACAACTCCAACATGGGATGGTATATGTTTTAAAGTTTTGAATTCAATTTATGTTGTCTTATGGATTTCATTGTTTGATTTCGTAATTTTAGAGCTTCATTTCATGAGTATGGGTATGGGATCTTAGTCTTGTTTTGAATTAATCTTTAGTTTAATTAATTTTCTTTCTTTCCTAATGCTTTATTCCCCCCTCATGACATTTGGATTGCTTGTGGGACCTAGGTCCTTAACATTAATGTTTTATTTGAGTTTGATAAGCAGTGGTAGGTTCTCGATCGCTTTTACTAAACTAGAACATTTTCACTTTAGACTTGAATGTGCTTGCCTCTTCTGTTTGGTTGTTATTGACCTAAATTTGGTCACTATTGACCTAAACAAGGTTTGGTTGTTATTGACCTAAACTTAAGCGCTATTGAAACTTTTTATGTTGTGGGTTTCTGAACAAGGGTGTTATTGACCTAAACAAGGTTGCTATTGTTAATAAACGACCCACTATTGTTGTAAATATGGTCGTTATTGTTTGGAAATTAGGACTTTTATACCATATCTTCAAATGACCATATCTTGGTCATACAAAAGTAATTTTCAATTTTATTTTTTAAAATGGAGTAGAATTCCATGCTCTTTGCAATGGTGTAGGTAGTTTTTAGTTTTTGTATAGTTAAATTTTCCCTTGATACACCTAAAGTTAACTTACATTGCAATTTGGTCTAGGTTGTATGGTTTTTATTCTTAATTAGTTTACCTAATGCTAATGTTTGACTATTTGGTGTTCTTGGGGAAGTTTCTAACATTGTTGGTGAAGCCCTTGTAGGAGTATGGCATATGTTTTAATGAGAATAACTAACGGTTTTATTGCGGGGTTTGCAAACAGTCCATGTCCATTTTAGTGTCAAAAGTTTTCTTAGTTAGAAAACGTTTCAATTGGTGTTCATAAAATTGAACAAGGCAACTCTCATTTTCAATTTAGTGATCATAAAATTAAACAAGGCAACTCTCATTTTCAAATTGGTTCTCAAAAAATTGAACAAGGAAATTCTCATTTTCAATTTTGTGCTCGTAAAATTGAACAAGGCAACTCTCATTTTCAATTTTTTGCTCATAAAATTGAACAAGGAAACTCCCATTTTCAATTTAGTGCTCATAAAATTGAACAAGGCAGCTCTCATTTTTAGTTTGGTGCTTCTAAAAATTGAATACTTTTCATTTTGACCAATGCCTTTTATTTTGTTGACACATGAAGCCTTTATTTTGTTAACAATCAAACGCATGCTCATTTTTTTGACCATATTAAGATGGAAAAGGCAATTAGAAACACTCAACTTTGGGTCTTAAAATTGAACAAATCCATTTTGATTTGCACATTGCTATATTTTTTCTGAAGTCTCAAATGCTTTGAAATTGGTGCACGTAAAAAATGAATTGATATTTTCACATTTCAAATTTTGGGACTTAAAAAGAAACTACGATGAATTGTATATCATGTTCACTATGATTGGTGATCCAAGTGTGTATCCTCTCCCCCTACGTCTTTTGGCGATCCTAGGTGACGAGAAACACTTTGGGATTTTGCATTTTTTTATGGTCACCCAATTTTATTTTTAAGATAAGGTCTTGGTAATGAGAAACATCCCACAATGGAGAACTCATATAGGCAACTCTTAAAACAAGCACACTTACCGATGAGCTATATAAAGGTTACGGAATCATAAACAAAAGTAGCTTCAATCTACGACGATAACATACTGCACCTAATCCAACTTCGGACATATGGGCTGGAAAGGAACGGTTTAATGCCTTAACTATCTTGCAGATGGTATTATTCATCTTGATGTTCATGATGCATCATTATAAACCTTTGTGTAGAGGCCAAACCTTGTTTTTTGAAATTTTCTTTAAAAGTGGTGCATCAAAATTTACTTCTGAGAAGTTACTTCCCAAGTTTGATTTATGGTTGAGGCATGGAGCTTAAGAGTTCATTCTCTTGCACAAAATCTTGAGGGGGTGATATCCCTCTATATTTTCCCTCCATAAGTTGCATGTAAAATCATCCCTTCGGGGCATGAGGTAAGCCTAACTCAAAGAACGTACCTACTTAGGATGTGTTGATTGATTATCTTCGAGCTATATCATTAGACTTAAAATTGTTTGATTGCTTTATCACTTGCCAAAACTCAAAAAATACTCTCAAAAAATTAGATCAAACAAACATTTCAAACTTGTAAAAATTGTCCAACAAACTGCCATCACAGAAAACTGAGAACAAGTTGAAAAGAGTCGCTATTGCAAAAAAATTTACCGCTATTTACCCAAACTTGGTAGCTATTGACCTAAACTTTGTAGCTATTGAAAAATATTGGTGCTATTTCAAAATATGAGCGCTATTACAAAATATGAGTGCTATTGCAAAATATGAGCACTATTGAAAAATATAGTTACTATTGCGAGCAAAATAGACGCTTTTGTTGTCTCTATTTTTTACAGTCATTGTCAAAACAGAGTCATTTTTGTTGAACTTAGCTATGGTTTCCTTTACACATAACTTCTATCAATCTAAAACACTTCTGCTATTGCTTTAAATAGGGAATACTATCAACCTACTTACAGACTGGCCTCAAAATTGTCAAAAAAATAAATTGATTTTCAACATTGGTCTCAAAATCCATCAGTTATTAGAGAACATTATCAAACCTATTAGTCAAAATCCAACATCACCATCCTTCATTTTAGACTTGGCTTACATAAGATTCATAAAATATTTTGGATATCCACATTCATACCATAGCTTATCAAACATTCATTCCACATCCCCAAATCAGAAATCAGAAAATCAACCTAGTTTTAGGATTCAAAAAAAACACAACTTGGATTATTCCCTTTCTCTCAATTTCTAAGATATTAAAATTTTCTTGCAGCCTCAAGGATTGTTCAAGTATATTCATCAACATATCCTCTAGAAAAATAGAAAAAAATATCAGTCCAAGTCTTGTACACCTTGTGTCCCAAAATTAGCATCATCTCAAAAACATCCACCAATCATCACTCATACGTTAGGGTCTTGAACATCGCAATCAATAGCGAACCCTAAACAAATATTTAACCAAAAAAAAATTCACACATTATCTCCATACATAATTTTAGCAAAAATCCCAAAAACATCAAAACATCAAAACATCCAGTTATCCCTAAAACATGTCAATATCAATCTACCACCCAAATCTAGTTCCACTCTCTACACCCATGGGGTCATCGTATACTATAAATTTCAATAATATATCAACTATCAATTCCCCTAATCAAGGTTTTGGAGCATCTTGTCTCATGGTTAATTTCAATAAAAATTCTCATTCATATCAAAATCACTCTTGTCAAGGGTTTCAAAATCACCATCAAGGACAAAATCTACAACATCAAATTTCCCTAAATGCACTTGAGAAGATAGTTGACACACTTGAACAAAATCAAAACATGACATATCATCAACATGTTCAACATCACAACATTGAATATCAACAACAAACAAACATCAATCCACAAACATCCCAATATCCACATCAAAAGTGCTTCCAACATCATCAAAACATTGTTTCACATCAACAACAAAGTCTATTTCCACAACATCAAGTGAATCAACAACATCAATCGTTACAAAATCAAAATCAGATCACCCAACATAAAAATAAAATCCATCAACAATATCAACCCCCAAATCAACAATATCCACATCAAAATAATCAACTACAACATCATCAAAATCATCAAGTCTCAAAACCAACAAGAAATTCCATCTCAAATACAACAATCATCTCCACCACGACAAGCCTTACAATCCAACCACACTGCTAAACATGAATACACTCCTTTAGGGGAGCCAATTGAAGTGGTGTTAAACAAATTAGTCAATGCTAAACTTATCACACTTCCAAAACCATCACAAAGTGGTGAACCTATCATCAAATTCCCATGGTATGATGACAAGGCCTATTGTAAATAGCATGGAGTAAAAGGTCATGATGCATTAAAATATGTTACACTCAAAAAACTCATCCAAGACCTTATTAATCAAAGATAAATAGCTATTGAAGACAACATTTAAGGTCCAAACACTAATGATAACATTGACAATATCTCAACCTCAAAAGTTGAAAACAATGATCAAGATCTATCTACCACTGATCACATTGACAATGTCTCTACATCATCTAATGAGAAAGAGGAAATACATCAAGAATTTAATCCCAAGCGTGATCAAAATAAATCACCAAATTCTAGCAATGATCCAGTCCAAGATATATTGGCATCATCCAAACTCATGGTAGTACATATTGATGATCAAGAGACTCTTAATCCAACACTTATACCCAATGCAGAAAATCTAAGCCAAGAGCTATCACCCATATGTCCACATTTCGAGGAAATCTAGGGATCCTTTACATGAAATCCCTTCTTTTAAATTGATTCATGTCAAGAGCATGAACCAAATCATATCAAAGATAATACCACACAAAGTCAAGACCAAGAATCCCTATCATCAAAATTCTATAATGACTTGGCAAATATCTTCCAAGACATCCAATGTTTTCCAAAAGAAGAATAAATCCATATACCAAGTGCACATACATCTACCCATGAGATGCTTACTCCTAAAGGACATGTAGATAAACTTCATCCAAAACAAGAGTCTCATACTCTTGAAATCATTACCAATGAATAAGAGTCTCCTACTCTTGACATCACTACACATGATCAAGACATAGCAAAATCCATAAACATATTAGAAATGGATCATGAAGAAGACTTCTACATAAGTTGTAAATTAGAAACATCTTGTGAAGGCATATCAAAAATAAAAATGAGGAAGACCTTTACATGGGTTGTGAATCATCAACGCCTCTTGAAGAAACATTAAAATTTGATATTTCACAAGATTAAGCCAAAGATATCAATCAAGAAGTTATCCCACATATGGAGAATCCTATCACTTATAAACCTAGATCACTTACCTTTGTCAAAGAAAGTTATCCTACCAATGAATAAGTTATCACCTTTTAAGATCCACAATAGAGTAGAGAAGGATTAGCACCTTGTTTCCAAGGTAGATCATATTCTATTGCAAATAATTTTTTTCAACAGATGCATTATCAAGGCAGAGGATTAGGCCTACATGAACAAGGTATCTTGGAACCAGTGTAGATTATTGAAAATCCTAACTATCAAGGTCTTGGTTATTCAACAATTAAGTAATCTAATTAACATATAAGTGATACCTCTATAATACTGGGGGCAACTTTATCTAACACAAACATCAACATAGAGAGCACAAAGAGTCCTTATGATGAAACAACTACCAATGCTACAACTAGCCATATCATGAATCATCATCCACACATATTTCCACCCTCTAATTGGGACCAACAACAAAATGAAAAGTTATATCAAATAAAGGAACAAGGCATTGAAGCAAATGAATTAGTAAAACAATATGGACAAAGCAAATACAAATGGATACCAAAGAAAAAGCAAGAAAATTTCCCCCATCAAACTCCATTAGTCAAAGAAACTATGGGGAAAAATAAAAAAAGGAAGTTCATCCATAAAAAATGTCCAATGATGCAAAAAAAAGCTTCAAGAAAAACCTACAAATTATATGATGAAGTTGGTCCCAATTGAATCTCCATATCCATCCATCATAGCTCATCATCCCAAGTTTGGAGAGTCAAAGATTCCAAACTGTCAACCAATCCATTTGGATCTCATATCCCACAATGCATTTCACCATCCATGATATCCAAATCTCACATTGAACATGTATTGGCAGCGACTCTTTATCATAAGGACTCTAAGGGCACCCTATCACAATGTGCACATCAATGTAAGGTTGACTCTAGTATCGACAAAGAAGACAAAAATTATCAGCGGTTACATTCAAGTGCTCGTATCTTAGCAGAAAAACTCCTCCAAGCGGGATATCGTTGGCACATCATGACAACAATACCTATATCAACACTAGTAGCATCTACATTAGTACCACCAGGTGGTTCAACATGAGCATAAACATTAAAAAACATATATACAACTAAAAAATACAAAGTAAAAATAAAAAAATCAAGAAAGAGTAAAGATAAAAATCTCCCTCCAGTGAAAACCACTATGGTGGCGGCGCTTTGGACAACTAACATGATGAAAACCTAGCAAACAGGCATCATGTGTAGAATATCCATCTTTTATCCATCTTATCCATAATAAAATTCATGAATCAATTCATCCAACCCATTTTTCATCCAAATCCAACTTATCTTGATCTTGGCAAAGGTTCGGGGTACACTTCACATTTGCTTATGGTAAACATCTTGACATGGGTCACTATCATTGATCCTATCCTATCCAACATTATCTAAGCCATCAGGCATTGTCCAAAGGGGCATACTCTATCCAAACATGTTATCCAATCACAAGATAATCCTTGTACTTTTTCCATTGCTAGAAATTAGGGGAAAGTACTTACATCTTTCTTGAGAATAAATCTTGATATATGTCTTCTAGCTCACATTGTGATCTTGGCATCGTCCAAACAATTCAAAGAAAATCCATATCAATTGCATCATGTTGACACTTCAATGTGGTATCAAAACATTCGACAATTTTGTTCCTAGCTTGGCTACAAATCTTGATCAATCAATCATCATCTTAGGATATATCTTTCCCAATCCTTGTGTTGTTCCTATCATGACAACACTATCATTGCATTGTTGTGTATCCTCAACAATGTTATCATTATAAAAAATTACTCAATTAGATCAATTGATTTTAGCTTGGCTATCAAATGATCTCAAAAGACTATCGATATCCCTACATACTAATATATCTTAATCATACATCCATAAGATAAACATCAAAATTCAAAAATAGTTGAAAAACCATCAAAATCTAAAAAATCACCAACAAAGTCAAAAACATCAAAAATCCCAAAAACATTTTATGCTTTAAGTCAACACCAATTGAACTACGTTGTCTCTGAGCTTACACGTAGGCATGGCTAATCTTTGGTCAGCCCCCAAGGCACTAGGTCGGTCCCTTTAGGTGTCCCTCTTCATCTTTAGAAATTGGTCAAAAATCCAAACAAACAAAAAAAAAACTCCAAAAACATTCATAAAAGTACAAAAAACAAAAAATAGTAAAAAAATCTCAAAACTCTTGCTTTCATCATCGCCTATCCACAATAAAATATTCATCCATAATAAAAAAAAAATCATCATTTTCACCCTTTGACAAAACATGCAACAAAAAAGCAACATCAAAATCTAGAACTTTCATGCAAACAATCACAAAGATTTGATCACAAACAAACTAAAACAATGCCAAAGTGTTAACTACCTATCTATTGACAATTCACCATCAACATCTTGAGATATTTCTTAACAGATAGATTGTTCCTACAATAGACATCATCAATAAAAAAATAACGGCTTAAAACCTCAAAATAAATATAGCAAGTGATACAACAACATTGTTTATCTTTTTGTTATTTTATCTTTTTGATTTATCTTATTGACTCATTCCTAGGATCTCTCGAGGATGTCCATAAGGATTTAGAGACGAATAAATGGGAGAAATTGAGTGTCATTTATGTTTTCTTTGTTTGTTGGATATTTTTATAATACTACCATGGTGAATACTTGCCTTGTGTGTGTGTCGAAGTCATTTTAAACAACTAAAGCGGCCTTGCATGTTTGGTTCCTCGTACCTCTCTATGCATTGGTCTAAATACTCTAAACTTCTAACCCATACACTCTAACAAGGTTTTTGTATGTCTGGTATGAGCAAGAATACTCCTTGTTTGTGGAGTCAAATTCCACGCAATGGATACAACGCCAACTTGGTTATCAATACCATGGCACATCGTGTCTATTTTATACATCAATAAGGATTGCTAAAAATAAGAAATCTTTATGAAGCAAATGAAAACTCGTCATGTTTTACATATCATCAATCATCCACTTTCTTCTATCTTCTAAATCTTACTAACATTTTCTTTTAGTCAAAATTTCTTTTGGCAGTCCTTGCACTTAAACACATCACATTAGCTTGTCAAAAAAATTGGTTCATTATCTATAATTTTCACCAAATTTCTCGAGGGGGCACTAGGCTATCCCATTGGCATACTAGAGCAACTCCTTAGCAGGAATATTTGAATTTTCTTTGACATAATGCTCAAAATCGCATTTTATAAAAAAAGGGGCAAAATGTAGATACCTTAAATTGTCCTGAATAGCGAACAACACTATTTAACTAACTTTCACCCTCCTTCCCTAAATGATTAAATAAGACAATATTTAATTATTATCAAATTTTATATTCGTCTATTAATTAAGTGATTTAATATTATTTAGTTAATTCATCCTCAATCATGATTTTTGACTAATTAAATAAATCTCATTTATTTAATAATGTCCTAATTTAACCTTATTCTATCCTGATTAATTAAATAAACACAAGTTATTTAATTATGTCACTAATATACCCTATTTATCTAAATCAATTAAATTATTATCATTAATAATTTAAATTACATCACTTTCCCTTCTCTAAACTTGAATAATTAAATTAATTATTCAAAATCATTCAACAACGTCAACAAACAAATACAACTTTATTTGTTAAACTCAAAAAATGACTTGCATGTTCATCTCTAAATATTAATTAATTATTCAATTAATTAATTATCCTCACCCTCCTCTTTTGATTGAGAAAATCACGATCACTAATTTCTCACTCTAATTGGTTAACTGACTCATCTATTCTCCAATCCCATTAATTTATTCAATCCCATTGATTTCTTCAATCCCACTAACCACTCAAATTGGCTTTCCCAACCCCACCAATTCTTCCAATCTAAAACCACTAATTCTTCCAATCTATTTCCTCTCAACGGTTCTCAACCGTTGATCAAGATCTTCTACTATGAAATCTTGATCGTTCATCTCGAAACGTGAAATCTATAAAACACTCTTCTACCCTCCCACAAATCATCTAGAATTTACATAGCGAAGCGTTGCACAACCGATTCTTGAGCACACATGAGAATTGACATCTTCACATTCTAATTCATCATTTATGCACATTCTTAAATATTTTGCAACAAAAATAATGGAGGCTTTGTATTGAATCGAGCAATTCGACATCCAAATGTCAATACAAACACGACTTCAACATGGGATGGTATATGTTTTAAATTTTTGAATTCAGTTTATGTTGTCTTATGGATTTCACTATTTGATTTCGTAATTTTAGAGCTTCATTTCATGAGTATGGGTATGGGATCTTAATCTCTTTTTGAATTAAGCTTTAGTTTAATTCATTTTCTTGCTTTCCTAATGTTTTATTCCCCCATTACGACACTATAAAAGCTTTTGTTCATCAAGGCACAATCGCTATGGAGAGAGCCACATGTTGACACCACAAAGGTTCTTGAAGGCCCAAGGAGGGAAAGCCTTAGAAAATACTGCCTACATGCCATGTGTCTAGGGTACAAAGTTCTTAAAGAGAAAAGTAGATGAAATCTCAGCTACCGTTGGAGCATGCCACTTTTCAGCAGGGCAAAAGCCTCAAAATATTTTGAGCCCCGAAAGGAGTTAAAAGTGTGTTATTGGTTATCTTAAAAATGGAGTGGCATTGAAAGGTGTTGCATGTCTGAGCTAGAGGATGTGAATGCCAATGTTGCTTAAATCCCACTTTTCCAATAAATTACAATAGAAATGATTGATTATCCAGGTGTCAATGCAGTCACGCAATCAGGAGCACGATGTTTGTAAGAGAAATGGTTGCAATGATCTCCATGATGATGATCCGTAGGCGGTAAGTGGAGAGAATCTTTATAGTTGTGGTCTCATTTCTTAAGCCTGGGGATATTTATTTATTTAAGCCTATGGGAGTTTTGTAAAAAGGGCTCACCATCTTTGTAAAATAGGACTTAGAAGGGATCAGTAGTAGAGAGAAATCTTATTTTTTAGACCTTGGAATTTTGTGGTTTTCAATTGATTAATAGAAAGCATAACATATAAAATTGTGTCCAGTTCACCTTAACTATATGTTTTATTTTTGTTTATGCTAACTTCAATGCTCTATGTCATTTAGGAATGAATATTAATGACCAATCATTATGAGTTTTAGCTTCTATGGTTTCTAGCATAAGGTTGTGAATTATTGAATCATGTCTTGCACTCTTTCATTTTTTGTAGTAATTTATGATTAGCCATCATATTATACTTTTTGGTAAGAAAAAAAATTACAAAGGATTAAAAGGTTTTAGTATAATAACCAAGGTCTATTATACTCCAGTGAGCATTAATGAAGGCTTCTCATACAAATATTTGAATGTTATGCTTTGTACTTACTAGGCCTTAAGCATTTCATTATCTTTTCAACAATGAAGAGTCTGTGACACTCTATGCTCATTTCTTAGGAGTTTTGTGCTTTTGGTTATTTGAGAGGGAAACTTGAAATGTTGTTGTAGATAGGGAAAAATTCAAGCTTAACGTTGAAAACAAAAAACTAATTAAATCCTATCAAGCACAATAAAGTACGAGACAATATGAAAATCAAAATAAGAAGCACAAACGCAAACCGATCTCCATGCTAAACTCGATTTATCTCCATTGCTCTTCTCCACCTGCACAAGGATGCAAGATTTTGAAGGTTTGATTGTTGAAAGAATGTTGGTTGCTCAATTATGCAGCATAACGACCTGATGAAGATGATAGATGGAGATGGATGGAAGATAGAAGAATGATTTTGACAACATAAGGATGTCTGAAGATTCGATCCAAATGGCTTGTGAAAGGTTAGATTTATAGATTTTCGATGTGGATAGAGATAAGATTTGATAAGATTGATAAGGATTTGATTTTTGACAAAAGAGGAAATACAATAAGATGAGATAAGATTTTAAAAAGATAGAAAGATTTTGATTTATTGTTTTAAAGGAATTAAAATAAGAGAAGATAAGATGTGAAAAGATAGAAAGATTTTGATTCTCTTTCAAAGGAAATAAATCCTAAAAAAAGATGAGAAGGATAATTGATGAATTATCTAATTAAATAAATTAATTAGATGCACATGAGTTTCAATTTTGGAAAGAAAGCGAGAAGATATTTTTAAGATTTTATTAATTAAATAAATATTTGATTTATTTAATTAATGTTGGATTTATGATTTCATCAATTAAATAATATAAATTCATTTAATTAACATTAGAAGAATTGATAGAAATGATTTAATTAATTAAATAATATAAATTCATTTAATTAACATTAGAGGAATGGATGAATGATTTAATTAATTAAATAATATAAATTATTTAATTAACATTAGAGGAATGGATGGAAATGATTTAATTAATTAAATAATATAAATTATTTAATTAACATTAGAGGAATGGATGGAAATGATTTAATTAATTAAATAATATAAATTATTCAATTAACATTAGAGGACCGGATGGATTATGCATAGGAAGGGAATAAATGAAATTAGTCAAATAAATAAGACTTATTTAACTAATTAGATGATGACATGGGTACCTAGGGCAAAACATGATACAAGGTGTCTAAATGATGCAATGTTGTGACAAGGTATCGTAAGAGGACAATTTTTTGACGTCTACATTTTGCCTCTCTTTGAGATGATGTTCGAGATGATGATATTTATGTCGAGTAACATCATTTCAAAGAAGTTAAGGTATGGATAGAGGAAAATAGATAATAATAGAAAGATAGGATGATGATGGTGATGCCCCCTCGAGAGGATAGGTAGGTTGAACAAACATGGGTAGACTCTCGAAATGAAATGAAATGATAAAAAGAGGAATAAGATGAATGATGCAAGATAGGAAGTGGATGAAGGAGATGAATGATACATTATGCTAAAATTTAGGTGAGCAACCATGATGTTTGATATAGCACTAGACATTATGCACCAAGATATAAGGACCAAGGTGACGATGTGTCTCATGCCCCAGCATAATACAACCTTGTCTAGACGTATGAGGAAGTAAACTTAGAGCATTAAAGTCCTAATGCACAAAAGGTATGATATGACCTTAAATACAAAGGATACTGCAAAAAGATACTCCAACATGCACAAGATATGAATATTAGCTGGAATGATATGGATTTGATACAAATGCAAGATAAAATGATAACACACACAAGCAAGCAAGCAAGTATGCACAAATGATTCAAAAACAAACAAGGTATTGCCCCTGTCAAGCTATAAACCGTTGATTGATGGATTGGTTGATGATGATAGTGTTGTCATTGCGGGGAGTGACATATCCCTAGATCAACACAAGGATGATTGATAATTGACTAATTGACTTTGATTGATTGGGTTTACAACAAGATTAGGATCAAGACCAAAGGATGTGTTTGGATAATTTGACAAGATTGATCGACTTGATTGGTATGGATTAAGGATTGACTTGCATTTGGATTATTGCTTGGATTTTGTTGGCTATTTGATTTTGGATTTTGACATTTTGGCGATTTTGGATTTTGAAATGCTATTTTTTGGATCCCTTTGGAATGTTTTGGATATTTTTGGAATTTTGGAAATGTTTTGATTTTTTGGACCTTTGGAAATGTTTTGATTTTTGGACTTTTGAGATGTTTTGATTTTTTTGGACTTTTGAAATGTTTTGATTTTTTTTGGACTTTTGAAATGTTTTAATTTTTTTGGACTTTTGAAATGTTTTGATTTGTCAAAGGATGAAACTTTGAGTAGCCTTTGTGCTAGAGACCAATGACAAGGGGAAAACCAAGTCTAGGTGCAAGGAGATAGATAGGATTGATGGATGAAAGGGTGGGTGATGGGATAAAGGCGCATGATAGATGGATGGATATAAAGGATAGGTCATAGTGAATGGAATGGATGTATGCATCATAGGAGAGAAAGGATGTGATTTCCAAAGACTATGTTGCATAGGAATAATACGCCCCATTTTAGGTACAATACTTAGGATTTTTCATGACAAAACTTATGACAATAGGATAATGATAGGCTTGTTTGGAAGGATGAGTTATGTCAAGAGATACCCAAAAAACATGTTTCAACATTTTGCCCCTATGTCTTCATCAAGATCAAAAGAAGAAGAGTGGATGAATGGACTCAATATGATAGGTATGTATGAATAGACTCAATATGATGGCTAAAGACGGCAGGTAGGATGGAAATGATATGATATGAAACTAATAGGTTGGACAGATAAGACATTGTGCCCCCAAGTGTAAGTGACATGGAAGATCAACCTACACATGACGCCTGTTTGCTAGGTTTTCATCATGGTACTTATCCAGGGCGCCTGTTTACCAGATTTTCACTGTTGGACGAAGGGATTTCTCTTTACTTTTCTTTTTTCTAATTTTGTTTTTTTGAATTTTTTGGATAGGAGAAGGGGAATATGGATAGGAGGGACTCAAGTGTCTAGTTCCATGAAAGGTGGTAGTCCCACTAGAGATGGATGTCATCGCATGAACGATGTCAAATGTCATTATGCTCATAGATGTTGGTAAGGGATGACATGAAAGGGAGATGGAGTAGGTAGATGATGGATTATGATGTGGATTATGGAGGACAATAATGGATTATGATATGGATTATGTAGGGAAGATGATAGGTATTAAATGGGACTTATGGAAGGGATAAATGGGGAGGCTTAGCCAAAAGCATGGACTATAGGAAGATGATGGGGGATATATGTAGGATAATGAGTGAAGGGTGGGGAGATGGAGGTATGTGGAATTGGTGTGAAATGGAAAGGAACCATGACCAATGGTTGCACACATTGTGATAAACGTTGAAGCTTTTGATGTGGATGGGGTGTAGGAAGCAATGGAGATGTTTTCTGAGGAGGTGGTGGATGAAGTACCTTAGGTACCCACATAGACTTGATATTTGTATGATTTTTGTTTGGCTTGTGGGATGGAATATGATATTTTTGAATGGAATGTGCATTTTGGATGGGAGTGGATGGTTGGGATTTTTGTGATGTGTATACCTCGTTTGACTTGATTTCTTTTTTCTTAGGTACCCAAACCATTTTAGTTTTGGCCTTTACTTTTGGAGGTATGGGCTTATATAGCCTTTTAGATGTACTTGGCTTTGATATTTTGCAATTGTATGCTAAGGCATTAGGACCATTATAATTTTTGACTTTATGTGTAGAGGAATCCAAATTTTTATTTTGAAATCCCTTGGGTTTGATGGAATGTGAGGGAAGCTTTATAAGCCTGTATCAATCCCAGTACTGATTGGTCGCGATTAAGACAAGCTCTTAGAGGATTTATGGATAAATGGATAAGAGGATTGAATGGTAGGGATATTAGGTGTTGGGAGTAATGGTGGTAAAGTTGATGGAGGGATATTAGGAGTTGGAAGTAATGGTAGCAAAGTTGATGGAGGGATATTAGGAGTTGGAAGTAATGGTGGCAAAGTTGATCGTGGAAGGTGTACGGTCACATGCTTTTGAAATTTATAAGATGATGGAGGAGGGATAGCAACATATGTTTTAGGTGTATGATAGGCTTCATGATGGAAAGTGGACTTAGGATGCATGAAGTACCAACATCTCTAGGCTTTTGTCCTTGGGGTTTATGTCCAAGGCCATAAGAGTGTGGAGGGAATTTGACATGGATGGGCTCCAAAATACCTTGTTCATGAAGGTCTAGACCTTTACCTTTCGGTTCATGTTTTGGAGTGTGCAATGGATAATGGGACTAGGTGTAGGTGGAACACTAGACACGAGTTCCTTATTATATGGGGAAAATGACGCAAGGGAAGATAATGGTTTTTGTTGTTCTAAGGAGGAAAATTCATGAATGAGGGTGGAAATACCAATAGGATATGATGGAAGACTTGCAATGGGGTCAATAGTGGGTGATGGAGGATCATTAGAATCTTGATTAGCATTGTGTTCACTTAGATCCAAGGTATTTGTTTGATCTTCTATGTGTGTTGGGGAGGCATATGTCTCATCATGGGAAGTGGATGTTTGTGTATCATGGATGGGTGAGGTGGAAAGCTCTTGACCATGGAATGCATAAAGTTGGCTAAGGGGATCATCATGGTCTTCTTGATCATAAAAGGGATCTTGATCAAAGATGAAAGATTGATCAAGAATAGTATTAGGTGTGTTTTGAACATAATCATTAGGAGGGTGTTGATTTTTATGTGGATGAGGGGGTAATCTTTCCTCATGTTTAGGGTTGTGTTCTTGACATACCTCATGACTTATTTGAATGGAGGTGGAAGGGGATTTCTCATGGAGAGACTTGACATGTTCTTGATGGTCAACAATATAGGAGCATGACAAAGGGTGACTTGGACTTAAGAGGGGAGACTCTTGAATTGAATCACAGGGTTGTGGATGACATGATTGGGTTGAAGGGCTTGGCATGATGTTTAAGGACTCTTTTGTATGTTAAAGTATATGTGTTAAATGACATGGCGACAATTGTTTCCTTGCTTGTAGCCCTTGGGTCACATCCTTTATAGTTGTAGGGGTGGAAG